>PVHY01018232.1:0-29660 GCA_004024945.1 Uropsilus gracilis
CAAATTTGTCCTTTGCCTGATGCTTGGGCTGAGACACTGATCCTCTCTGCCCTGGTGTCCTGGTTTTCAGGTTTTCAACTCAGACTAGAATCCACTCTGGATCCCAGACCTTCACTATGCCAGCACTCTTGATTTTTCTGCTTTGGTTCTGTAATCATGTGAATCAATTCCTAATAATAAATCTTGTTCTAAATATGCAAAAAAAAAAAAAATGTGGACCTTTTTAAAAAGTGCAAAACGATGGGTCACTAAAAGGTTAATTAAGACTGTACCATATTCAAGCATATATTTTCAGGTTTAAAGTAGTTATCAACAAAATATGCAAATATAGTCACATTAACAAGAATATTGTTTCATAAAAACACAAACCTGTCACAATCTTTTTATGACAAACCTAAATTTTAAAGCATGTATACATTATTTTCAAAATATCTTCCATGTTTCCAAAAGTAATGTCAAAAGCAAAACAGTACTTCATATAAATAAATTGTAGAAACATTCGAACTGAACTTGCATTTACTTCTTTCTTTTTTATTCTTTTTCACTCACAATGACTAGTGATATAAATTGCAACTTTCATTTTCTGTCCTTTTTTAATAAGACCTGATCCCCTTTAAGTTCATAATCTACTTGATGAGTGGATTAAAAATTCTAGCTAACTGAGCCTAAAGCTAATCTGAACAAGGGATAATTACAACATTTCCAGCCACCTTGACTGTTCTCACGTTTTCTTTTTTTTTTTTTTTTTTTTTTTTTTAGGCTGCATCTAAGATAAGATGAGGTGCAGGTGAGGGAAAAAAAAAGATCAAAACTATTTAAAGTATTACCTCTCAATCCTGAGGTTTGGAGATTGCACATAGAGAGGAGGTAATACAGACAAGGAGAGACTGAAAACCAGGAACTTTGAAGGAGACTAGAATTTACAGGAACTTTGAAGGAGACTGTAGAATTTACATGATGCCTGAGTAAACATTTTGAGATTCATAAATCTCAAAAAGACAAGGATTCCCTCCTCTGCCCACCAACCATGTTTGCTGATCTTTCCCCAATGTTCAAAAACAATGGCTGAAATTGCTAAAAGAGATCAATACCCGTATAATATCAGAATCTGCTTTGAACTGAAAGCTGGCAATGTAGCAAATCTTAAGTTATGTCTGGAACAAAGAAAGGTATAGAAACAAGAGACAGTGAAGGGGAAGCTTTTTGGAGGAACATGATCAATCTAAGAGAACAGGTGTCATGGGAATAAAAATAAAAAGATAGTGGTTTCTTGAGATGTTATTGAATGATGCAACAATTGAGAAAAAATAAGAAGAGTCAGTCTGTGTCACGCTTTTAGGGACTTTTTTTGAATATGTCCTTAATTAGCCATCGGGTAGATAAACCTAATGAGACAATACTGTAAACAAGCCCAGAGAAAACAGGTGCTATGAAAACAACTGTGCATATTGTCATATGACTGTTATGTATTCAGCTACCTCTACCAGCCAACCAAGGGGATGGAATAGCAATTTTTTCCTTTATTTTTCAAGCAATTATGACACAACTTCTCAAACACAAATGTACCATGAATCTATTCACTTGTGTGTAAAACACTCTCCTCAGGGCATCAGTCATTAAGATTTGATCACTTCTATGCTTGGAAGTTCAAGGGCTAGGGCTGTGAGTGTCTGAATGTGAGGGTGAAATGCATCAGTTGGAATGGATAATTTCTCCCCCAAGTATGCACCACTAACCATATTCATAGGCCTTTCCCAGCTCCTTTTTCCCTGAAGCCCTCCCCATAGTTCTGACCAGAAAACCCCAGTATACACATACTTCACCTTACTCTAAATATTTCATATGTATTAACTGAAACTCCAAAAGAACATGATGAGGTCAGTTCAATTCATCCAGTGAAGGACATCTTGATAGAAAAGAGTTAATACAGTCATGCTGGAATTGACCTTGGGGATTTTGGTTTTACATCTGATTTTCTTCAGTCTCTACTTTCTTTAAACATTATCTCTTAGAGAACATCAAGGGTCCCAAATATGACTCATTTAGTTCAGTAAGAGTTTAAAGAACTAACAGTCTTCCCCACTTCTTTCCCTGGCGTAAAAGCCCATTTCAACCCCAGATCTCAGCCTCTGAATCTTTCGCTCACTGATACTTCCGGTTAAGTCTGTCCTTGTTGGCCCAGTTCCACTACCAGAGCAATTTCTAGCTCCTAGATCCCTGAATTAGTAGGGCATGTTTCTTATCCCATCTATTTAGTTTCTACGAAAATTAAAGTAATATAGCATATAAGAAAATACAAAGCTAGTTATTAGTTACTGAAAAGTTCAGAATTACTAAAAAATATATTGAAGTGTTTACTGAAATAATTTAATTAATTTAAGAATTAAACAAAATATAGTAGTTACAAGTGTATGGCATATTTTATGTGCAAATGAAAGGAGATAAAACTGGGGTTTGCTTGCATGGTACTCTTTACAGTAAATACTTTTGACTCACACCATTACTGGAACTTATGAGAAATTGAAATATATCCTACTATGCATAAGGCTGACTTACTAATCAAATTTCATGTTGGTCAGATTTTTTCAAAATAATTTAAAAAATTTAACCAAATTTATTATGTGGTACTTATTCAGAGCATGATTCAAACCATCATGATTCAAACAATCTAATTGTAGAGATATTTTTGGCAACAACTTAGAAATTTCATTATGCTCAGGGGCTCAGATGATCCCCAAGAATGGTTGTCAGTTATGTTAGGTGTGATTATGTTAGTTGTTGCCATGTATGAAAATATCCTTACTTTTTCAAAGTGTATATTGAAGTAGGAGTGACATCGCATGGTATGTGGGTTTTACATCTTATTACTTTTACAAAAGGAAAAAAGGGGATGGATGGAGAGGGGGATAATAGATGAACCAACCTGTCAAAATCTTAATGTTGAAGACAGAAATTCTTTGTGCATTTCCCTCTCCTTTTGTGATCATTTGAGATTTTTCTTAATTTTTTTAAGTTTAGTCAAGTGATTCAGAGTACGGCCCCATGAGCTGAGGTGCTGTGTACCAGGCAGAGAACATGGCATTAGCAATAGTTCTGACTTCAGAAACAGCAAAGCATCATCAGAGAGAAGGGAGCCATTGTGTATGAAGACAGTTAACACAGAGTAGGATCAGTCACAGATGACCCTGACCACTGGACTGAGGAACCTGGGCTTTTGTCTGTAGAATACAGGAAATCAAACCAGGGTTTTAAGCAGAAACTCACATGGTTAGATTGCAAAGTGGATTTCAGGAAGCTGGTGGGAAGGGAAGCAAGCCTGAGGGAAAGTCAAAACTGAGGACAAGGCAGGATAAAGGTGAGAGAGAACAGGAGTGCAAAGAAGGGCCAGGAACCATGCCTGGAATGGAAAGAACAGGCATGAAGGCACACTTCCCACTTTCTAAAAAGGTGAATAAGTGATTTTTATAGCAAGCTGTGGAATTCAGGATGTGAAAACGACTTCCTTGGCTGACCTGGCTACATGAGTAAGCTCAGGGCATGAAGAGAACCAGATGAACAGATTCCACAATTCTCAGAATATAGTCAAGGACTGAATCCCAAGAACAGACAAGATCCTCAGCCCAGTGGTCACAGCTCTCACTGATCCAGAACAGAGTAGGGTACTGATCTAGCATGGTGCAGGATTCAGCACTAAATAAAAAATGAAAGAGATTGTCCAGAAGCTGGGGACAGAGTTCTGGGGGCCCAGCATCAAGAATGAAGTGGACCCTGAAGGAAACAAGACATAGAAGTCAGGCTAGAAGGAGGACAGAGACCCTAGAGCCACAGAACCTGAAAGAACCAAGGATTTCAAGAGAACACAAGGAGTCAACGGTGTCCAGAGCAGGAGACGACGAAAATAAGTTTGGGGGAAGTGACCATTCACTGGGCAGAATGGAGAGACCCAATGATCTCGCCATTCCTCGGAGTCCCTGAGGCACATGACCTACTTTGCTCACCCTAAAAATAAAGATAAGTAGCAGCGTGATGGCCATCAGGACACAATGCCACTATTTGTGTGACCACGACTGTGTCATTTAACCTTTCTATTCTCTCCTTATTTTTAAAAATGAAGCCTATGAACTACATTATCTCTCAGGTTACATTTGATTCTGAAATTCTACCAAAGCAAATCCTTTGGTTTAAAGAGTTCCGAAGATAGAAAGCATCAAGGACCCACTTTGAGATCCACTGCATTTTATGCTGGACTTCAGTTCCACTCACTCCTTTGCTGCCTCCTCATTTCTCTCCCACTTCTTTGGTTTTTGCTGTAAGTGGTCTCCAATTTGCCTCAGGGTGAAAGTGATGGACTTTATATGAACATAAAAATGACATGACATTTATGGCAACAAATAAAAGATGACAGATGAAGAGACATGTCAGGCCCAGAATTTATGTATGCCAGTAACTCACAGATATGAGAAATACTAATAGATTAAATCCTAAAATTTTCTTTGGGGATAAACAGTAATTGATAGCAATAACTATAATGCCCATCGACCCAGAAAACATGAAAGCACATACCACTGACCCTGCTAACTTACAGGACGTTAGGTGGCCAAGCTGATATGCAATATGCTGGTGTCCTGTCAGCAAGCTATAAAAGGACCCTCACTTTCATTTGATCCACACTTACAGATGGTTGTCATGCACTTGGCCCAGCAAATAACTAGAAATTAGTTTATGTGACTCCAACAAATCTGTTAACTTTGGTCCTATCTACACTAAATATTTAAATCATGTCAGATGGATTGTCCCTTCACCTTGAACCTAGAAATCTATTTGCAGTCATAAAGCTTAGGTAGTGAAGCTGACACCCCCAATTTTACTTTTATTGATATATGTTGAGACTAACTACCACCACCTGTAGTTTTTTTAAAAAGTCTGACTTCTTTTTACTTAATTGCATGAAGGGCTTCACCAACCCTTTTAAGAAGACATAAAGAAACCTTATCATCGAAATACTAAGGTTCCTGTTTACTACTTCAGAGAAATTATTCAAATAGACTGGAATCACTTTTCTCAAATTAATTGCATAATCAGGTAGCTACAGAAACAAGTGTATTTGCATGTTCAAAATAGACATTTGTTCATTTAGTTACCTAGAATCAACATACAGGTGAGCGCAGTATGTTTGGGGAACAATTACAGAACACAGAATAAGAAAAAAAAATTAGTGTATTCCATGAAAGGAGGATGTAGTGGAAAAAATACATATTCACAGACAGAATGGAGGGACCCAACGATCTCGCCTGTATGCTTAAGCGTTTATTCTAGTCTGTGAATAAATGCTTAAGCATACAGTGGAGATTTTTAGAGAACCAAGGTAGAGAACCAAGGTAGGGTTCTCTACAATTCAATCATTGGTTCCAATCTTCATATTTTTACTGATCTTAAAAGTGTTGTGCCTCCAAATGTTGAGTAAGACAAATCAAATTAAACACCTACAGGAGGGGCAGGAAATAAAGTCCAGGTAGCTAAGCAAATGGGATGCAGATCACTGGCACCAGGAGTGACAAGGTTTAAAGTGTTGAGAAACATATGTATCAGTCTTTTTTTTTTTTAATACTTTAGTCAGAGCTGTGGAGATCCATTCCTGAATTTTAAAACTCTGATGATAAACTGGGATTGGAATCAAAAAAGTCATAAGGAAGGGAACACCTGTGAAGTTCTAGCATGATCTTGAGGTGAGGGAGCAGCCCCAACAAGAATTTCTTGCACACATAAATGTTAATCAGGACTTAAGTGCCCACGGAAACAGCAAAGAAGTTTCTGATCAGAAGGGGTCAGGATGAGTAAAGAACAGCCCAAACAATTTTAAGCTGCACTCCACTTATTTTCACAGTCACACAAATCTTCAGCAGTTATAATAAATTCTTTCATTTGTAAGTGTTTTCCTCTCACTCCAAACTCAAAGGAAGCAAATTCTGCAAGACCAGGGAATGTGACTAATACTGTCTGAGAATAGGTTACAACAGAAGAGATGCAGCAAATTTCTGTCTTCCTGAAATCATGTGAATCAGAAAAATAACTTTGTTTTTGACTTTTACTTTCAAATATCCTAAGTGATTTTGAAATCTAACTTTTAAATTCATAAGATTTTGAATTTTCTAAGTTAACTGTGATATGGTACTCTGCTCCTGCCCACTTAAATATTCACAGCTATTCCCCTATATTACCCAAGACTTCATGATGGTATCAATTATCTCTATCAAGTTGCCTGGAGCAGAAACTGTCCAAAAGCATTTAGTTACCTCAACTGCATCAATTTGATTATTTGTAAAGCTAAATATATTTTTTTGAAACAGTTGAATTTGCTTTTCAAATGTTAATGGAATTAACTAAGCATTTATTGAGCACCTCTGATTTTTATCAGAGATCTTAGTGAGTCATATATTCATCTGGGACCTTGCATAATAAAAACCACATTGGAATACTCACTCAATACATCTTAAGTGATAATCCATTATCACGATTAAATCTAATACTGAGTAGATCATTGCTAAAAACAAGGAAGTACTGCTGCTTAAACCTATATTCTAATCCCAAGGGAGACTAAATAATCAAAGGAAAAAATGTTAACTCTTACAAGATTTCACAGAAAGTTCTCTAGCATGTTGACCTTTCTCTTCTCTTTACCAGAAGTTCTTTAGCCCAAATCAGTTCTAGGTAAAGTCATAAGCTATTCTGCCCAGTTTAAAACTATCCTAAAACAAGAATACTTGATCTGTCAACTACTGTGAGGGGTATTAGCATAATCTAGGGAGATTGCTAAGACTGTCATAAGCTTTAAATCCTTTTTGAAATTAACCACAGAATCTTATCTCCTTCCCTTCCATTTTCACCAGAATAGAAATTTAACAACTGACTCTTCTTTTATTTCCAGAGATCAAAGTTTAATAAAATTGAAAAATACTTAAGACTAAAATATAACACTTTTAAGTTAATGAAGACAACAGGGATAGAGACTCCTTTTTCCTTCTGTACCATGACATACTACATACCTTCTGCACAGTTCAAAGAAAGAGGAAGAGCTGTGCAATAATGAAAAGAGATGTGAACTCACTGTGTGTCAAAAGAAGTGACTTCTAATGTATACTGTGTCTCTAACAACATATTTGCTGAGAAGTCAGTCAATTACTCTAGAACACAATTATGGCTATTATAAAATAAGGAAGTTCCTATTTGGTAAACTTGGAAATCTTTACAAGTCCAGGATCCCAGAGTTATCTCTAAATTCAAGCTGACTGTTTTCAAGCAAGGGCTAGTGGGGGAATAAACAAACCATCAGTTATGCCTATGAGATTAATTTGAGCAACATTAAAAATGTTTTTAGGTAGGCCAGGCACTCTGGTGCATGCCTGTAAGCAACAGTCTAGGAAGCCACGGTCGGAACCAGGGATCACGGTTCAAGTCCTGCTCAGGGCAATGTAGTAGCAAGACCTAGTTCCAAAAAAATAGCTGGGTGCGGTAGCACCTGCCTGTAATCCCAGCTACCTGGGAAGCTGAGGCTGGGGATTGCTTGAAGCCATGGTACCCTGGGTAACGTGAGCCTGCGGTTCCACAGGCAAAAATAGCAGGGCTTAGTCTCAAAAAAAAGTTTTTAGGTACTTAGGCGTTCAATGTGACTTATTCTTTCCAATGAAACGTACATATTTAAGTCAACAGAAAAGCCAGGATTGCTAGTTTCTGAAATTAAAACTCTTATTTGTAACCTGGCAAGAATCTTTTTCCATCAAAGTAGAACACAAGGGAATAGTAAAAGGGACCTCCATCAGATGTCTATACTTTCCCTGTATGATAGATAGGGGTTTATTTCACCCACTATATGTTTACTGACTTTTGTAACTGTGAATTGCACAGGAATGTTTGAGGGAGATAGGCTACAGCCACTACCCATTCGTACTTTAATGACAGTCTTCAGGATCCTCACTAAGTTTGTTTTCCCAAAACCCCACACTCATATGCATATTATTTCCCCTGCAGTAAATTCCTCTTATCTTCTCAAATTGTCATGACAAGTTTGTTTAATTATAGAACAGATACCATTTTAAAGACAGGAAACCTTGAGATTTTGAATGCAATCCTTATCCTAACATAAAGGTCTCTGCTCTTTGAAACAAGACTCTCTCGCTACTTTACAAAACAGTCCTGTCTGTTTTGGACATCTCTATATTTGGGGGAGTTTTCCATTTCATAGCAGTAAAAGGATCTTCATGTAATTTGTGGCAGTTCATCGAGGGTAACAGACAATCTACTAACCCTCTCACCAGATCATTATATTTGAAGGTAGTTGTGGTGTTCCCCCTTCTGTCTCCAGACCTATTCAAGTATTAGTAGGACTGCAACTGCAGAAGCAATTTGCTACAGCTAGCCAATTGTTCCTTTTAACTTTTCATCAAACCACTCACTTAAGAACCATCAAAATTTCACATTCTATTTTTCTCCATGGAACCACTCGAGTCTCTACCATTTTAGTGGCATGTATAAATTTTACACTTATCTGAATATTGAATCTTAATTACTTGATCAAATAGATAAGCTATCCCTTAATTTATATAACAAGATATGCATTATCTAGCTATATCTGGTGAATACTTATTTATTAAAATTGTCAATAAATATTCAAAGACAAGGGCAAGATCAAAGTCTATATTCCAATTATTCATTAATCAATCATCCATTAGTTCATTAGTTCTGCTGTGAAAAATCTACCTACATATCTCATGCCATCATATTCCCAACATTTTTTTTTCTCACAAGTATATGCACAAGTCTTTTTGTAAGATCAAATGTTCATCTGTCTGGAACTGGAAACATGAATTCATTTTATGTACTATTTTTTACCCCAGTCTAGCCTTGCATTTTCACTTGAGTATGCTGAATCTCCAGTTTGTCATTTGGGAACAAAGCAGAGATTGAATAATTTTTCTTTGTTATGTAAGCTATTAATATTATAGGCTCAGTGTTATCACAGTATAGTTCTGACTTCACTCCATTTTAGTACTCACTGTATAAACAAAAGAATCAGCATAGAAAAGGTTCCAAACAATTGTTTATTAAATAAATGAATGAATGAGTCAATGAATGACCAAAGTCATACTCTTCAAATTTCCAGCCTTTCTCAACTGAAGAAGGTTCTATCTAGCTTTGTACCATTGGTCTTTCTTTGATACTTAAACTCTGAGCTTACCAAAGAGTTCCTATTATAGTCACACTTTTATTTAACTCCTTTTCTTTCTCAGCAGGATTATTCTCAATTATATAGTCAGAATTACAATTTTAGAGCATCTCATCCTTCATGAGCTATATTTTTTCTTTATAATCTCTGTACATGGAATTATAAATCAGGCAACATTCATGCTTAATTGGTGTTTTCAGTCTAATTTTTTGTTTCTTCCTCCATTCTTTATGTTTCAGCTTCAAAACATTTAGGCTTCTAACAGTAGAAAAGACAAAAATAATAATATAAATTTGTTCTTTTGTATCTTTAAAGCTTTTTTATTTTACTTCTGATGCCAGGACTCCTTAAATGAATCTGTAGAATGATTTAAAAATCGTAATTCTTACTGAACAATAAACAAAAAGAATAAAACTTTATTCTTGGGAACTTAAATACTGAACTTAAAATACACATTAGCTTCCAAAAGCAAGCATATTATAACTGATCCCTTAAAATCATACTTAGTGATTTAAATGATAATAATCTCTCATTTATGTAGCAAGTGTTCTGCAAACCTCAGCCAGTTGAAAAAGTTACCATAGCCAGATCTATCCTTCCTTGACTTGTTGCCATTGACCGAAGAGAGACCATCTAGAGCAGCAAATGAAAAAAGTATGAATAGCACTGAAAAGTGGAAATCTCCAAGAAGTCCTAAAATCATTAAGAACATAGACGAAGCATGCAGCTCCTCAGAGGGGAGCCACCACTTGTGGGTGTAGCTCCAAAGGCCAAGACAACAGGCAGGCAGTCCAGGAGCATGTAAATACAGTGGGGGGAAGGAAGAGACAAGATAAGACGGGGGGGGGGGGCTAAAAAAGTAGCAGAAGAGAAAAGCAGAGGAAGTTAAGCGTAATAACTAAGCAGATAGTAGAAAAAAGAGAGCCATACACCCTGAGCAGTCCTTGCCCATCTCAGTGCCAGCTTGGGCTAATATGTCACATCCTCGATGATTTCCTGGACCACCAGTAGATGTTTAACTCTGACCAAAATGTATTAACAACTGAAACACATTTCTGTCCAAGAAAATGTAATGCTTTTTTACCACATCCCAGTCTTAGAAATCAGCAACAGGTAGAAAAGCTTATACTTATAGTTCAACACTCAGAATAATACTGAGAAGCTGCCCTTCACAAAAATTCAAAAATGAATGTCAAAACTTAATAACAAAGTTCTCTAGTTGTACCCCAATGAAAAAGTTTTTAAACTCTTGTTTATAGCAACTATACAATTTTCAAGTAGAAAAATATTCACTACAGTGAATGGGAAATGATACTTCAACACACAGAACAAAGCACTTTGAATCTCACAAAAGAATATCTTACAGCCTTCAGTGTTATTTTATATATGATTTATTGATGGCAGATTTTATTAACCTGACTTTAAATCAGCTAGGATTTAAAGTCAAACTCATATTTTCCCATAGTTATTCCATCAGAAAATGTAGAAAAAAAGAAGTGATAGGAAACTAAAAGGTAATTTTTTTTCCTCCAGAGAATGCAAAGAATCACTTATATCTCAGCCAAATGTATTTAGAGTATTGGCAGCTCAAATTGGCATGATTGACACAAGTAGATAACACCCGAAACAAACCCAGGGCTAGGGAAAATCGTTATCATAAGCAGTTTTGTGATCCATTTTTTTACCCTCTGTAAAATAGGTAAGAGAATGCTGGAAGTTATCACACGTAGTCATTTACATACAGTATCATTTTATGGAATTTTCCAAGGTGTTAATTAAAAGTTTTAATGAATGTTAATCATCTGTCAATTTCATTGGCAATCTCTGTTCAACCATATGCTTCCTTTTACACCTGTACGTTTTTTTAAAAACCATTACTTTAACTTGTTTTACTTCCTTAAGGTGATATTTGTATTAATATTTAGGAAACAAAACTTCTGTAGCCTATACAGTAATTCTCAATCATTCTTTCATGTATTTTCCAATTTCTTTAAATACAGCATGAGCATATCAGATTTGCATGACCGTTACACTTCCAAAGGAGGATCTAACAATCTTTTTCTTTCATCTTTATTCTTTTAAAGTTAAACTGGTTTCATGCCAAGGAAACATACTAAATGGTAAAACAAAAGACAACCTTGCATCCTAGGACCAAAGCATAAAATTTCATCACGTTAAATCATTTTACAGCTATTGCTACCTAATTCTTTCTCCTATTCAGGATGCTTTTATATTCACTCATTCATTTAGAATTATTTACCAAACATTATTCTGACTTCTGGGCCGATAGCAATAAAAGGAACAACAAAATACTGCTCTCTTCAGCAAGCATCCATTCTTACTGTGGGAGGTGAGAAAACTGAGACGGTAAGTAAAAAATACAAAATGGCAATAAATGCTAAGGGGCAAAATAAAGCAGGAAGTAGGGGAAGGGAAGAGAGAACATAGGTGTGCTCTTGGAGAAAAGTGGAAAGGAGGATAAAATTTTCGATAAGGTGGCCAAGGAAAAACTTGCTAGGAAAATGCTCTTGAGTAAAAATCTAAAGGGGAAAAAAAGAACAATCCTGGCACTTACCTGAAGTAAAACTGCCCTGGGTAGCAGAAGCAGCAAATGCCAAGGCCCTGGGGTGGGAAAATAGCAGGAATATTTGAGGTAAAAACATCAAGTGAGGAAGGAGCAGGTGAAACAGAAAAGATTATTAGCCTGTAAATTCCCAGAGGTCAAGGAATAACAAATTGGTAAGGCCATGAAGGCGTTATAATGGCATTGATTCATGAGATAAATAGAACCATAGGGGCTTGGAAAGAAATGGAAATTTGAATAGATGAGTGAGACCTGTTCACACCTTTACATGGCATGTTAAGGACTGGCAAGAGATGGGCTATGCAACAGGGACATCAGGTAGGAGGCTACTGCTATATCCAGAGAAGAGATGATGATATATAGCATCAACTCTGGTGGGAGCTAAGGAAATGGTAAGGTGCACTCTGAATTTGAGTATATCTAAAGGGTAGAGACGAGAGGATTGTAGACCTAAAATAGAAAGTATAACATCAGGGTGGCTCCCAGGATTGGGTTTGAGCAACTGGAAGAAAGGTGTGCCTGCCATGACAGAGATGGAGAAGACTGGATGAGAAGCAGAGGGCTTGGGGCAGGAGAGGGAAGAAGAGCAGGAGCTCATTTTTGTGCTTACTCTATTAAGCGACTTAAGAGACAGTCCGAGAGATGCCCTGAGCACTTGAATGTGTGACCTTAACTCCACAGAGACATTTGGAAGTCAAGGGCACATGTATGGCATTTAGAGCTGATAGATGAGAGGAAGACTAATAAAAACTTTGTTTTTAAAGCAAAGAGAAGAGAGACCAGGTATGGTGACTCGTGCTTATAAGCTTCAGCCTATGAAGCGGCCGGGGCTAGGGATCGCGGTTCGAGTCCCTCCTGGGGCCCGTAGTGAGACCTAGTCCCAAAAAAAAATAGCTGGGCATGGTAGTACACGCCTGTCATCCCAGCTACCTGGGAAGCTGAGGCTGGGGATGGCTTGAGTCCGTGGTACCCCGGGCAACGAGAGCCTGAGGTTCCACAGGCAAAAATAGCAAGACCTAGTCTCAAAAAAAAAAAAAAAAAAATTAAAGCAAAGAGAAGAGGTCCACGAATGAAGTCTTAGGACACAGCAACATTTAGAAACTAATATGACAAAGGGTTCAAGAGCAGAAAAGAACCAATAGCCAGTATGTCAGGGAACATCCAGAAAATGGAAAGCAAGTGAAAAGTGTGCTATGAAGCAACAAGAGTGAACAGTGGTTTGCAATGTGCTGGCAGGATGCACAAGGCAAGGAACTGACCAAACTGGCACAACAAGAAGGAATGCACCAGACTTCATAAAGAATAGTTTCATAAGCTGGAAAGTGAGAGATAATTACCATATGGTTGCTCTTGCTGGTGAAATACAGATAACCAATGAAAACAAACAAGAAAAGAACAGATTCTGTGAAAACTATAGTGGTTATCAGAGGGAAGGTGAGGTGGAAAAGGGAATAGCGGACTGAGGTGATAGGGTTTGGGAACAAGAGCCTTGGTGGAGGGGCAGTGAAGAGGGTGTCCATGTTGAGTTGTGAAATTGTCCTCACAAACTTACATATAAATTTGTAAATGAATAGCAACTAAATTAATGGTAATTCATTAAAATTTTGATGAAAGAAAAAAGTGTCGTTTTAGTGGCATGGTAAAAGTAATATCTCTTTGGAGTCGTTTTCAGAGAAAAAGACTTAACACAACTTTTCTAAGAAATTGTTTTACAGATGTAGACAAAAGTGGAGAAGGTGGAAAACAGGCACATCAGAAAGTGTTTTTCCTCTGAAAATGAGAGAAGTAGCGATTGGTAGGTTGGTGGGGAAGATGTAGTCCAGAGGAAAATCTGATGGTGCAGGAGGGGGGGGGGGGCAGGCATGTGTGAGTTGGTCAAAAGGAACAGACCCGGGGCTTGGTGCACAAGTTGAGGAATTAGCTGTTACTTGGTCATCAATACTTCAGATTAAGGGACAAGGAGAAGCATAGTTTACTGCAGGTAGGTAGTCATGGTGCTACCGTTTCCAAAGGTTCTCTTCTTGTTCCTTTACTTTTTGAGGTGAAATAGAAAATAGAATCAGGCATTCAGAATCACCCATGTGGATGGGTGAGGAGTGTGACATGTGACGTCAGTGTGTGAAGAGAGGGGGATGTGGGCTCTCCCACCCAGCAGGAGCGAAGCTCTCTCCAGTTGGCAGGTTATTCCATTTCCTGAGAAATCTGTTTCTTTGGGATCACCAGAAAGAGCCCTTGTTTCATCCTTATCAAATGTCAACTTCTGACTACCCCAACCACAGCAGATGCTGGGAACTGTTTTATCATGGCATGCTATTCTTCCTCCCATGAAATTACCACATCTTTTTTCAGTTTATTTTCTATCTGCCCACTAGATTTTAAGGTCCTTGAGGGAAAAATCACTCTCTGTGTTGTTCACAGTTGCATTTCCAGTGCCTCTAAGAGTACATGCCACATGGGAGGTACTGGGTTCATCAACCCAAGAGCTAAATTTGGAGAGAGCTTAACCTTTCCAGAGAAATGCTGTCTACTCACGGGAGACAGCTGCTGACAGTTGGTTTCTCCCACTACTCTTAGTGTAGATGGGGAGAACCCACAAAAAGAAGGGATCAGAGAAGTGAGATAACAATCTCCCCGGATTTTCCCTATTATCATTTGAATAGCAAAGTTAAAACTTGCTGCACCAATGTCCTTGCTGAGACTATCTGGAACAACACAAAAAAGCAGTGATAACCTTGTTTGAGGTGTATCCTGAAATGACCTCTAGATATGTGGTTGAGACAATAAATTCCATGTTCAAAGTCAGCCAAACATCACTGTTGGTAATGGGTCTCCACTGCCATGTATACTTTTTTCTATTTTCATTAGTGTAGATAATCTTTCTCTTTTAGTGTCGTTGAATGTGTACTAAGGAAGATAAAGGGTTTTTTCTGAACTCCTGCAAGAAGCCCAAGTCACATTATCTTCACTATATTCAACCTTTCAGGTCTAACTCTTCAGCTGGTGGGGGGGCAGGTATGAGCACTAAAAAAGTGAGTTACTAGGGGAGCTGACTGTTCTACTGATTTATTAAGAGGAGAAAAAATCCTTTCTTGAGATTGACTCACCATATATTGTATTTAGTGTAATGTCATTCTAGAAATGGTGAAATAAGTTGATGGGTTTTAAAAAGTTCCTTTCCTTTAGAGCATATTATTTAGTTGATATAAATGAATGACACCAGTGAAACATTCATTTACAGAAAGCTGTTCTCATTACACACTTTCATAAATGCAAGTTTAATCATTGTTTTATTATATTTTTGTTTTATTTCAGGGCAAAACAGAAGGAAAGAAAAACCTCCTAATGGCTCATTATGCAGCATTTTGACAAGAAAAAAGTTAAGGAAGCTGAGGGAAGCCTATGTGTAATGTAAGCCAGGACTAACATGCTCTCTTCATTTCTCAGGATCTCATTTACACACAGGAACAAGTCAATGCTGCTGGATTTCAACCATACGTTCCCTTTTATGGAAAATATCAACAGAATTTTTTTTTCATGGCTGGAAGTCTATTCCTCATCTAAATATTAAAGTCTGACATGTCTTTCCAACTTATTGGAGCATCACCATGCTTGCTACTTGTTAATTAGGAGCAGGGTGATAACTATTAAAAGTTGAAAGAGTTTCCTGGTGGTTGCAACAAGTTTCAACATGATCCCCAGCTTTGTCAATAACCACAGGGGAAAAAGAAAGCAAAAGGAGAATGCTCTCCAGAGCCCTTCATTTCTGAGAGAAGGGGAATGCTGATGATATGCAATCTCATTGCAAAGCAGACCACAGGATAGATCTTTGGGCCTTAAAAGGTTCATCTCTCAACCCTGGCCTTCGACTTCCTTGCATGGCTTTGGAGGAAGGATTATAGGCCAAAGAATGATGCGCAAGTTCTAAAATTCTATTTCCACCAGTCAATTCAGAATCTTAGAGAAAATCTTGGAAAAACCGTACTGAACGCTGGGCATAACAGTTTCTAACTTTAAGTGGGCAAATTTTCAGTGTTTCTATAGTTGGTATTGGCATGCGCTTTTTAATTTTCTATCTTTGAACTTTTATACATATGATCTCATTGACTCCCTTGAGTTGCCGGATGCAGTACAAGATCACTGTTTCCGTGGCAAGCTAGAAAAGAAAGAATGAAAGAGCCATGAGATGAAATAACTTTCAATGGTCAGAATGGAGGTGCGATAACCAACACCCAAAATCTTGGCCCCTATCACTTCATTTGGAATTAAAACTTTCAATACAAGTCCACAGCTGAAGGCCAGTTGCTACAAAGAAAAAAGAAAAAAGCAATGAATACAGAGAGGACTTCTTTTAAAAATCCTTGGAAAAAAAGAAAGATTAAAAATGGTTCCCTGAACTCAGATAATATATCACATTATTTTACCACACTTTTTTTTTTTCCCCCACCATTTAATTCACTGTTCTTCAGAGAAGTCAGTGTAAAATAAATTTGTCTGCAGTGGCAAATTTCCAAAAACAAATATTAAACATGGCTACTGGGATCTTTGTAGCATGTTATCAAAATAATGAGATATAAATACTCGATTTATAATACCACATACCTATTAAGAAAAAAATATACACATCATCTCCCAGGCCTGAACTAAATTTCTATTTACATTGCTCAAGAAGAAAACAAGAAGCAGAATCTCAGAAAAACAGAGAACTTAAGTATAAAAAGCATTTGTCAACATCCAAAGACCTCTCAAACTGTAGACCCACGAACATGGACATGCCCAAAAGGTGACCTTGTTTTTTATGTTGTGGTTCTGGGTTTTGTGTTTTGTTTGTTGTTTTTTGTTTGTTTGTTTGTTTGTTTGTTTCAGAGATATCACTTCCAGGCTTGGTACTGTTCCAGTTACAAAGCAATAAAGTTTGAACTTCATCATAAGGAACCTACAACATATGAAGAAGATGGTAAACTCATCAACAAAGACAACTGTTCATTCAGCTGCCATACATGTTGCTCCAATGAAGGAATGGTCGATTCACACTTCTTTTGAATGTTACAGTTTACAAATGGTGTTCATATAACCGGCTTATTTAACTCTCCCCAGAATCCTCTAAGTTAAATCTAGTTTTATGGGTGAGGAAAAGGAAGTACAGAGAAGTTCAGGGACTGTGTACAGATAACTCAGAGGGTGATTTTAGAGGCTCGCTGACCCTTGCTACTTCTGAAGCAACAAAACAAAGCCAAATCAACATTTTAAGCCATGAGGTACCAAGCAAAGCATCATAAAAACAATGCATTGAACTTTCTAAAAAAGTTTGTTTTTATTACCCTTTTTCTTTTTTTTTTTTCCTTTTGAGGCTAGGTCTCACTATTTTTGCCCACGAAACCGCAGGCTTACATTGCCCGTGATACCACAGCTTCAAGCAATCTCCAGCCTCATCTTCCCAGGTAGCTGGGATTACAGGCACGTGCCACCATGCCCAGATATTTTTGGGGACTAGGTTGTACTGTGTAGCCCCAGGTGGGACTCTAACCGTGATCCCCAGACCCGGCTGTGACTCCATAATCTGTCACTTACAGGCATGTGCCACCATGCCCGGTTATTACCCTTTTTCTAATCATACCCAATATTAATAGAATCACTATAGATATTTTAAGTGTAAGGAAAATGGAAAGAAGGAAGAACAGATGAATAAAGGGTGGGGGAATGCATTTCCTAATTAAGCCAAATGAGTATATTTTCTTGTCTGGACTTAAGACTAAGATATTAATATGCAGTTATATAGAGTAAAGTCTTACAAGTTAGTCAAAATAATAACAACCTTAATAATGATGTTGGTGCAACTCAAATTTTGACAGAAATATTAAAGAAAAAATGTTAAAAATCTATTAAAACCATTGGTATTCCAAGATTTTTAAAAAATTTACCTACTGTATGGTATTTTTGGGAACTTATCACATTGCATTATTATAAAAGTAATAACTATTATTAACAAAAGCCAATCTAAGGGAATTCAAATCTGAGACACAGAATTGATAACTAATCTACACTTTATGTTTAATACACACATTGATTTGAGTGTTCCCTTTTAGTGACATCACTAAAAGCATTGTTTCTTTCTTTTTTTTTTTTTTTTTGAGACTAAGTCTCACTGTTTTTGCCCATGGAACTGCAGGCTCATGTTGCCCGGGGTTCCACGGACTCAAGCAATCCTCAGCCTCAGCTTCCCAGGTAGCTGGGATTACAGGCACACGCCACCATGCCCAGTTATTTTTTGGGGACTAGGTCTTGCTACGTGCCCCCGGTGGGACTTGAACCTCCATCCCTGGCCCGGATCGTGGCTTCCTAGGCTGCCACCTACAGGCATGCGCCAACATTCCGTTTCTTAACCCTTCTCAAAGATGGCAATTCCTTAGGTAATTTGAGGTTTGAAATTGTCCAGTTATATAATATACTGCTTAATATTTTTTCTTAATACAACACACACCATTGAATCATGCTGCTTATATCAAATCTTTCAATAATATTCTTGGTCATGGAGCATTCAGACGAAATCTAGGGGTGTTAAAATTAGGATTCTATAATACTTGAGATCCAGTCTGACAAGAAAATCTGATGATCTGGTGAACATCCACTGGATATTCCCAAAATCATGGCCTTTTTAAATATATCACTATGTAAGTTGGTCATAAAATTCTAAGTGTATATATAATAGCGTGACTTTTTGTTTATCCAAGGAAATGATCTATTTGCAAGCAATTGTGCCAGTCTACAAGTGGCCAGACTGGTCTTGAAGAGCCAACAAATAAACTCAAGTGAAGAAACTCCCTAAAATAAATTTCATTATTATGAAAATTAAGGCAACCTCTGACCAATATTAAGCAAGAATAAAAATCTACATTTAAGATACTAAACTGAAAATGTCACTATGATCTAAAAAATTAATCTGCAAAACAAAAGTGACATAGAAATTATTTTTCCATTTGGACAATTTTCTGAGCTCAGAATGAATGTTTGAAAGACTGTATTTCTCATAATTTGTTAAGATTGGAACAGTAGTCTCAAATGAATATCTTTTTGCACATCAGTTAAAACAGATCAACACAAAAGAATATGAACTCTATTGTGATTAACTGAGGTCTATAAAGTAGATAATATATATGAAACAATGCAAAATATTTTAAATCTAATTTAAGCCATTTTAAACCTCTACACAAACATGTGTTCTTCAAAGAAATGTACTTTAAAAACCAGACACTCTTCCTCTGGTTTCTATTGTTACTTCAAGTTGGTAGTCCCTGCCTATAGATCCTCCAGTTACTACTGGTCCAAGAACACAGTCCAGTCCTCTTAGTTCAGGTTCATCATGTATTTTCTCCTCCACTCCTTCGTCCCTCTTGATCACTGGTCTATTTTATTCACCTGACTTGGCTCAAATATATTTTTTTGACTAATTGGATTTATAAAGATTTTCTTCAAGGTAAGAAAATTTGCTCGTGGGGATTATCAAATTAGTATGCCCTCATACACCATGGCAATTCCAGAGGAGACATTCCTGAAATGTTTTGAGTAATTTCAGTATCACAGAATGAGGGATACAGCCTTGAGAGTGATGGCATAGAACTACATTCAGCATTCTTTTATATAATTATTTTTATCTGAAAAAAAAATTGAATTAGTTTCTAGTTATCTGATTTACAAGTGTATCAAGTGAAAACATAAACAAAACATTTTTAAGCATTGCCTTTCACCCAAATATATACATTGGGGATCAACTCTTTTTCTTGAAGTTAGAAAAAAATAGCCAAATTAACATTAAATTAAGAACTTTTATGCACAAGAGATAAATTGACAATAAATGTTGGACACCGTGCCCAACTTTATTAAGTAAGCCCACTAGGAGGAAACATCAACTGAAAGTCTAAAGAACATAACTTGCTAAAAAAGGAACCAAAGAAATCCTTCCATCCTACAATATAGGAAAACATCCACTTAGCATCCTTTTATCTATTTCTCTAATAATCAGTGCAGCTTTTTTCTCTGACAAACTCATATTATCCCCCAACAACAAAAATCTTGAGGCATTGAGGAGAAAACCATCTTTTCTGGCCTATTTTGAGATCTATGTGGAATTCACATTTGGAACTCCACCCAGAACCAGAGACTTGAATACTGCCTTCTCAACACACACACACACACACACACACACACACACACACAGGGCCCAGACAACTATGCAAAAGTCAATATAGAAATAAAGAAGAATAGGCTGAGAGAGGCAGAAAACATATTAGATTTTACCTCAAGTTTCTATTTCCTCTAGAGTCCCCAAACATGTAGACATTATTGAAAGAGCCATTCTCCCTGAATGCCTAATATCATGGTTACTGAAACATGAGAAAGATGACTCGCATCGTTATCAAGTGGGTACACTTCAAAACTGCAGGGAGATCATTTATCTGAGATACATTCATCAAGAATGTCTAGTAAACACATACGTTTCATAAAATTGATTGCAAGTAAAAAAGATTACTGATAAAAATGCTATTATTAATAAGAAGATCAAATGTCCTTCAAAGTAAGACTACAGACTTTTGTTTGCTTCTAAATCCAAATCCCTTCACAAATAATTTCATAATGAAATAAGAAGTGGTCTTGTGTAGAAGTACTAGATTTGGAAGTCATTCAATCAATTGTGGAGTTTTCAAAGTGAAATATTTTAAAGTGAGTTTACTAGAAACCAAATGAAAAACCACCAGTAACCTTCTCCAAAAAAACTTAAAATATCAATAAATCTTTCCCCTACTTTCTATACTTAAGATTCCTATCACAGAAAACATAGCAAGTTGATTCAGAAGTCTAGCTCCTTATAAATGTCTAAGATAACACTTCACAAATCAGCATTTAAAGTTTCAAATAAATTCACTGCTTCTTCACCATAATGTAAAGGTGTACTTCTAGATGATTTTCTTCCTGCTGCAAATTAATTTTTAAAAATGTCTATAAATCTAATATCGTATTGCAATAAACATTTTACAAGCAAGATGTCTAAGGTGAAAGGAAAAAGAGTCAATTCCGTAACTTAGAGTTCATTCTTAACTTGTGAACTCAGAACTTCTCTAGAACAGCTATGGAACATAACCTGATGTTAAAAATTAGATCTAAATTTCTCAAATACACAGCACAGTTTTCACTGCTCTATGAAACTCAGGCTCTCTATAACAAATACCCTACAGATCTTTAATTGGTAGTTAGGAAATATGCTTTTCTTAATCACCCAGTCTCTTTTAAATATTATATTTTTAAATACTCATTTAGGAAAACTAATGAGGTTGGCTATGAGAGGGGGATAAAGAAGGTAGGTTGTTTTCAAAATTAAAATTTTTCAGGACATCAGTCCAACAGGCATAAAACAACATAAAACAAATAACTAGATAATCAAACAATAAAAGCAAACTAGAAATAATATGAGGGCTTTTTTAGAAACTATTATTGCACATATGCAATAATTACTTCCATCAAGACTTTTATTATACATTTGTTTTTATGGAATCATAAGGCACAAGTGCATGCTATTGTTTAAACACATTCACCACAGACCCCATAACAGAATATGATGACAATATGTATTAAGGATAATACAGAAAATGTGGCTAAATGCATTTTGTGTTATGGCTCCATAATACAGCATGCAAATGGTTCTGACTAAGCGGACACAGGAGACGGTCGTTAGTGCACACGCTGTGAATGTATATTATGAATAATGCATAAAACTTGGCTAAATCCTAATGAGTCCATTGACATCATATGGGGTCCAAAGGAGGCTCAGATCCCAAAGCATGGCCCTGGCACATTTCTACCCACCAATCATTATAAAAAAAAGAAAGAAAAAAAAAAAACAACTTCAGGAAAACAAAGGACATTAAATGACATGCATACACTCCTATTCTAGGTAAATGTTTTGAAATAAGCACAAATTTGGGAGAAACTTTGCAAAGAGAACTAAAAGTTCATGTTACATCATCAACCCACTTAAAGATTTTGAAAACTGCAATTGAAATGGGACAAAAGCTGCAGTTGAAAGTTGGATGTCTTTCTTTTCTCTGGTTTTCTTCAGGGACAGCAATGACAAGGAATATCTGAGCATTCCCTGAGAAAAGGGATGAAACTCAAATGCTGTGGTTGCTGCTTTGTAAGAGTAACATTTACAAAATGAATTCTAGCCAATTAGATAAGGAAATAGATATAATGTGTCTGAAAGCTGTCTTTATGGCAAAGACTCCTTAAAAGTCTAGTTTTTACATGACTTTTCAAAGAAACAAAAAGAATAGCAGGAGCATGCTACTTGCAGTACATTGAAACACACACACGTCAAAAAAAAAAAAACCAAAAAAAAACCTCACACACAATGTTTTTTTCTCCAATAGCCATTAAATAATCTTAAAAAGTAAGCTCTAGAGAAGAGAAAGCATAGCTATTATCCCAACAAGGGGGCACCCTAAGATGAGCACCACTACCAGCATGATCCACATGTTCTCCGAGCTGAAAGTGCAGAGCTGAGCTAGCCGAGCTTGTGACATACAAACTGCGCCTGTAACAGCAGCCTGCTCACCCAGGCCCCTCCTCTGAGCGGGAGTGGGAAAGCCAGGCCAGCTGCAGCTTCCTGGTGCTCCCAGGGGCGGCTGGGACAGCATTCTGAGAACACATCCCCAGAGGACAGCAAGAGGCAGGGCATGCCACTTGGGGAAGTAGCCAGCCAAGAAAAACCCCACACTCAGAAAACATGCATGAGCAAACTGTTGAAGTGGGAACCCGGGTTATGGTTCTGGGAGTTCTTGACCCGTTGCCCAGGCTTGTAAGGTTCTCTCACCCTTTTTCCCAGGTAGCAGAACCAGACAAAGCAAGATAAAGGGCAAAGATGGAGCTTACCTTCCCATCTAAAGCAGAGAAGTCCATAAATACCTCCAGTCACTGAAGCTAACACAAGGCTCGTGTACCATTCCAGATATGGGCTACAATCACCCTGGCTCTTTGTCGTGGGGATTTTGCCTACAGGGTGTGAACTGAGGGCTCACTGGAGGACCCCTCTGTGAAATCACATCCCACCTCTCACTACCAGCACAGTCAGAAAGCCAAACTGGGAAGCATTTATGAAAACAGCCCTTCATAAGTTTCTATTTAAAATTCAAATGCTGCCAGGTAGAGTTAAGTAAGAAAAATGATGATAAATTCATATCTGCTTCCTTTTGTGAAAGAAGTAGGACAGGACAACTGAGGAGTGTAGGACCAGTGCTGAAGGTTAGAGATGATGGGACCTGCCAGTAAGTTCATTTTGAGTTTCCACTGAACAGACTCTGGGGGTTCTACGATGAGGAATGAAGAAGACTTTTAGTGGACTCTCCAAGTCGCAAGTCCTGTGCACTCAATGATTATGTTTGTATTTACACCTGGGTAAGCACTGTCACTGTTGCCAGAGCATGAAGTATGAAAATCATACCGAAAAATAAGGCATCTGTGGAACCACTACTGTTTCCGTAGTTCTGAAATTCGCCTCCTATCAAGTGCAATAGCACAAAGTTCAACTCCTGATAGAACAATTCCCTAAAGTGATTCTGCCTTTGAAAACCATTCACCACCACAGCTCCTCCGGCTCTTCTCTAAGCGAGTGGCAATTGCTTCCCTCCCCCAGTGTTTCTTCACCCCTCCCAGATGCCACCAGAAGAATAACAGAAAGTCTCAGCAGCACTTCGCTTCTCAGCAGGAAGCTGTACTGTTTGTGATATCCATTTTGATACAAACCTAAATTAGGCCTCTGGAAATAGGTAATGCATAAAAAGAAGCATTTTGTGTCACCAAATTATTATTATAGGTTACTGTTAACCCTTGGGAGATAGAGGTGAGCTCGGCAGCTCCCCACTGAGGTGACTATTTGTCATGAAATCATAGGCCCTACCTCAAAAGATGTTTCAGGTGAGCTCACGATGAGGCAAACTATCTGGTTGACCTATGGGATTGTGATAGCCAGTTTAAGTGGGAGAGCTAAGAGAAATGCCAGTTAAACAAAAGGTTCCCCCACAGTATGTGGCACCAGCAGTGGACTAGCAGTTTAACAGCTGAGCGAGCCTGGAGCTGTAAGGGGAGGAAAATGGATTGGGATATTTGACTATCTGAGAGATTTGAGGCTCAGATAACTCCTCTTATGAAGATATATAGATAGTTCAGAGGTCACTTGTGATTAAACTATGAACTAGTCAGGTTGAAATAATGAACCCATTAGTGAATACACTGAGGTTTCTAACTAATGCTAGCTCATATGGTAGATAAATTTTGTTTTTGAAATTCCCTGCTCAGAAGTTTCAATATCTGCACTGAGATTTAGAAAATCTAAGCATTTACCCTAATACTATTCCTGTGTTATCATCCTAATTCAAGTTTCAGAAAACACTTATTGCTTCACTTTTCATCCTTTAATCTTCGCAGTTTTTTATTGCTATATTAAAATAAGCTGCTTTTGCTGTATTCATAATTATAAGCATAACTGAACTCAAAAATCCCAAACAAACATCAACTTCTATTAATCTGTTTATAGGGACAGAACACAAAGGGGGATGAAACACAAAGACCATACATTACATCTTTTCATCTTTCGGCAAAACTCAGGTCACTTTCCCATTAAAAACAGTGCAAAAGAGTCATCACGTCTTAACAGTAACACAACTTTTTGTTCTTTCCTGTACATTTTTATTCTGTGTTTTGTTAAAAATTATTATGTGTGCCTGGTTTATCTCAGTACAATAAACAGACATGACTGAGTTCATAGCTCTTGAGACACAATAAACATAATGCAAAATGTAGTTCCTTAAATTGGAATAATGAATATTTACTAAATAAATAACTGAAAAACTAAAGCTCTTTCAACATGGGTAGACCAGGTTTATAATAAAGAAAACTGCATTATTCTCTAACTGGTATCATGGAAAAATAAAACAGTCAAGAAAAACAACTAAAGTTTATAGGGAGTGCAAAAGACTATGTATACCAGTTAAATTTCATAGTTGTACAGAGTGGTTAGCTGAGTCTGGAAATGTGAGCGAGAGAGATGCGCCTCTCCTCTTTCCTAGACACAACCCATAAAATGATAGGCTCTTTTTAATGTCTGAGAATGTTGTTTAGGTTTCATGCTACTGAGCAACAAGATCCTCAGGCTGAGAACATGCCTCTTCAACACTATTAAGTGGATGTATGTAACATTTTAATGTAAAAACACCCAGAACCCACACTACAGGGTGAGTCCGCCATTCAATCCCCCTCCAACCTCACTGAAGCATTCTAACAAGCTACTCCTTATTCTCGGGGCATCCAGATACCATCTGAGAGCCAGCTACTGAACTTAAACCGCCCATGTTCCCATTTTCTGAAATAATTCCTCAGTTCCAATATTCAACAGCATTACATCTGGTTGTAGTTAAAGCACCTCGCTGTTGACAAAGCACTTTCTTGAAAGTTCCTGCAGGCTATTTCTCACTCTGCACTTACCTGTGCGGTCCGTTTCCCAGGAAGTTGCATTTGCTGTAGTTTCTTCCTTAATAATATTCCTACACCCATGCTGATTTTGTATCTGTTCGGTTCAAATTTAGATTCATTGGTACTTTTCCATAGTTACATTTCTCGGTTCAAGTTCATGTGTACCTTTATTTATTCCAAAGTTTTCAATGTAAGAGAAGCAGGGATACCACCTTCTGAAATTACTACTCTCCTACCAGCCTCCAATGGAACATTAGCGAGAAGCAATATTCTCCAAAGCTATGAAGCATACACTGCCCTAAATTACATTGCAGTGGCTGCCCTGAGCTCACACATTTTTGAATAGAGAGGCTCCCAGGGATCTCTCTGTACTGACTGCATTTACTGCTTTAAAATATTTTTAACCCAGACACCGAAGTGCCAGCCTTGCAGTTCCTCATGCTAATCCCAGCTTGGGTGGCTGTTCTTAAGGGAAAGCATTCAAAACATTGTAACAGTGCATCAACTTTGACCCTTTTCACTTAAACATGAGACTCTTAAAAAAAAAAGTTTGAATTCCAGAGGGAATCACTGAACTTTGACCTGCTTAAAATTAGTTTTGTTTT
The DNA here is from genome assembly GCA_004024945.1 of Uropsilus gracilis. Taxonomy (NCBI): domain Eukaryota; kingdom Metazoa; phylum Chordata; class Mammalia; order Eulipotyphla; family Talpidae; genus Uropsilus; species Uropsilus gracilis. The sequence continues at coordinate 25,925 of PVHY01018232.1, forward strand.
AGTGCCTTCGTGGTGACTCAACAGGCCAATTTTCCAGACACTTAAGACGTTTCTGCCCCTGAAGATTCCAGTTCAAGTCCACAGCTATGTTTGCTGGTCGGATAGGAACACTTTGTCCTGGGTTTCAAGCTACAAATTCCCAAATCTCCATCTCTTGCCAGATGTTGGCATTAGTTGGTATTAACTGGATCTAGACATCTAGACACACACACACACACACACACACACACACAGAGAGAGAGAGAGAGAGAGAGAGGAGAGAGAGAGAGAGAGAGAGAGAGAGAGAGAGAGAGAGAGAGAGAGAGAGAGAGAGAGAGAGAGAATATGGATTCTGGGGTTTTTTGTTTTTTGTTTTTTGCCACTTTGAGTCTTTCAAATAACAAAGTTTTCCACTCAAAATTCAGCCATGGAGAATTGTTTATTAGGATTACATAAACATTACTTACTAGCCTAACTCCTACAATAAGAAAATGAACTTTTGTTACTAAAATACATTTATAATAGTCTCTCTGAATCTATTGTTATTAGTAGAGAACAACAAAACCTGCTGAGATTTTTATCTTCTAATCTAGTAAAGGTTTTTAAAAAATGGTCAATGGACAATTATCATGTGCCATGTGACCATTATCACCAGGTTATATTTTCCTACAACACAATGTAAGATATGACCCTGAGTGTTGAAGTCCCGTGACAGCTCCTAAGTGAAAGGAAGCTAGCAAAGAACTGTATTTCATGTAGGACATGTTCAGCTTATTTAGTCCTTCAAAACTATGCCCCCGTTTAGAAAACTGAACTTCATTTAAAAAAATGAAAGGCCCATGATTTCATTAATTTAAACTAAGGTGTCTGATACAAAGAAGTAGCTATTAGTCTGGAAAAATGCCTGCATAAACTTTTTATTAAATGTTTTTTAGAATAGTCAAGGATAAAGATATTCAGGAGAAAGAAAGCCTGTTTAGTCCTATGAAACCAGAAAAAAACAAATGTTAACAGAGTTGTCAATCAGGATAAAAGAATTAGGATGACACAATTAGTCCACAAGAATAACATACCATTTTTAATAAGAAGTCTCCATCATCTCCAAAGGGTTAGTTATACTTAACAGGGGCGTAAAAGTGTTTTCCAGAGCCTCATGTTCAAACACTGGTTTGTACTCAAATATGTCTGTTTTCAAGGAGCTGGAATGTTACCACTGACATCGTAAAGTATAGGCATTTGACCAAATTGTTAATGCTTAAAGCTGGAAATCAGAAACTACACAGATAGGTCTGGGTCACAAAAACTGATCATAGCAATATTATGTTTAAAATATTTCCTCTCCTATCAGTAGCAGTAATGCCATTTTGAACACTCAGAGAAGAAAAATACTCAACTGAGTCTCTCAGATAGTCATTTCTTTCATGTTCTACCATTAAAAAAAAAAACCATAACAAAGGTATCCATTCAAAGTTGGGGGAAATGGCCAATGGTTTGGGTAGACACACTCTTACTTTTCATTTTACTTGTAAAGTATTCAACAGGTAAACACTGTAGGAATTGTACTGACTGGTTGAAGTTCTTTTAAATCAAGAAAAAATAATGGCATTCATTCCTATTATTCCAAACACATGTAACCCTTTGTATTCTGTAAATATTTGCTGTTGGTTAAGAAAACACCAAAAACTGAATCAACTAAGTATTTGAAGAGGTCAACAAAATGAAAATTTCTACAAGCAAATAATACCTTCAAATGATATGAAAATAAGTGTGAGTTATATTAATTGTTAATCAACATTAACATACTTACAAGTCAGGCAATTTTAAATGGCAGTATTTAAATAAAATAAAATTATGTAGAGGTGTTCCCACCTAAGGACCATTATCTGAAGAATCTGCCAACATAGGATTAGCATTGTAGTTGCTTAATCCTTTAATTGCCTTCATAATAAAACAGGCTACTAATTGTGTAAGGTATTTTGGCCTTACATTCCAAAGCTATATTTGCATATTTCTTTGTATACGTGGTTTGTATACTAACACTAATATACAGTGTCATTAGAAAGTAATGTGACTGGTTTTTAAACAAACATAACCTGTCATCCAAAAGTGCTTTCTCTTCACAGTGGCCACCTTAGAACAGCTGACTCTCAAACTTATTCTAAAATTCAGCCGTTACCCTGAGTATCTTTACCTCCTTTCAAAATTGCTTTGCAAGTCTGTAACACACACATACACACATGTAGAGATCCTCAATGGTGACAAATTTCATGATTTGAAAGTCAATTTTAGCCATTTTCATCATTTCAGAGTGACATTTATAGCCAACTCTGGTGAATGAAAAAAAAAAAGATGATGAATCTTGGTATGAAATGCGAATAGAAAGTAATGTGATGGATGTTTTAGGCAAGCTTTGCAGATGATTCAAAAGACAAGTGCAAGAAAGAAAATTTTCCACAATGTTTGAACAAGACATTCATTGGGTTTTTTCGTCTCTGGGTGACAACGTTGAAACAAATGCCATTAACATAAATGCATAAATTATAGTGTAATCATTGTTGTTAAAAGTCAGACTGTACTTTTCACTCACACTCTGGCCAATATGAAATAGAGCAGATACAGACTTTCTTCTAGATGGTGAATCATGTGCATTCTGAAGCTCCTACTGGATGACATGAAGCTTAGGTTACTGACAGTTCATATATAATATAAACTGAACTCTTTTAATCTTTCCCAAAAAGTACAATAAAGGACCTTTATTTCCATGTCAGATATTTACATCCAACCCCACTCTGCAGGATTCTAGAAACTTTTTTTCTCCTATAGACAGTCAAAACCTGACAAAAGCTCACTGTGGGATTATGCACAAAAACTGCAAATTTAAACAAGGTGTGATCGTATACTTTTTCACACATTATTGTATCAGGCTGCACCAGAACACAGTAATATATGCACAGTTCCAAAATAGCTCGGGATATTACTGCATAGTTTTAAAAACTACTAAAATCCCTATAAGAGCACCTTTCAAATGCTGTTCCTACATTTTGCACACTAGTAAAAAAGTGGCTTTCACTGTTTTCTCTTGACAATAACTACAGAAATATCTATTGTATTACCTCTTAACTCTGACATCTTATTTCTTATTGGACTCTTTGTGGTTAGAAAGGTTGTTTCATCAATATGAACATGACAATGGGACTCAATACTATTTTATCGACTCAATTATGGAACAAGTTTGCCTTTTGTTTATGCTGTCGTACTTTCTTTCGAGTTACATTTGAATTATTGATGAAGTTGCAATAAAACATCCTTGTTATCCATAGTTTAGAATGAAAGAATAATGCTTCCTCGTTAGTTCCAGAGCAATAAAATAAACACACCTGCTGTCCTTTCAAAAAAGTCAATAGCATGGTACAAAAAGTGACATCTTTTTGTTTTTTTTTAACTATTGTCTTAAAAACATGTTGAATATAAACATAAGTATTCAAGAAGAAAACAGTAAGGAAAATGCAGTATACCCAGAGAACATGAAGACATTAATTCAAAAGGACACATGTACATGCATGTTCATTGCAGCCCTGTTTACAGTTGCAAAGAATTGGAAACAAACCAAATGCCCCCAAACGGATGATTGGCTAAAAAAAATGTGGTACATATACACGATGGAATACTACACATCCATCAAGGAGGACAAACACATGTCATTCGCAGCAACCTGGATGGAACTAGAAAGACTCATATTGGCAGAAATAAGCCAAAA
>PVHY01018233.1:0-29660 GCA_004024945.1 Uropsilus gracilis
AAAAAAAAAAAAAAAAAATTCCTTGGCCGGGTGCGGTAGTGCATTGCATGTCTTTAATCCCAGGCTTGGGTGACCAAGGCTAAGAAGTGCTTGAGTTTGAGGGTTCCAGACTACCCTGGGCAACATAGCAAGGCCTAGTCTCAAAAAAAAAAAAATAATTCGGCACGGTGGCGCATGCCTGTAATCCCAGCTACCTGGGCGGCTGAGGCTGGGGATTGCTTGAGTCCCCAGGATTGGGACTACATCACGCAACAAGCCAGACCTAGTCTTGAAAACAAACAAACAAACAAAAAGACTCCTCAATTTTTGTCTGAGAAACTGCACGGAATGATTTGCCACTAAGTTGGGAAGACCTGTTTGTTAAAAGAGAGCCGTGCATTGAGTTCACGTTCAGATGCGTAGGTTTGAGATGATCTTTAGATGTTCAAGTGGAGATGTTAGTAAGCAGCTAACTAAGTGTGGAGCACAAGTCTAAACTGGATATATACACTTGTTTAGCATGTAGTTGGTATGTGCAGTCATGTGATTCGGTGAGTCCAAGAGGATGCATTCGAGAGAAAGTGACTAACGACTAGGGGGTCTGGACTGGGCTCTGGGAGAAGAATCAGCAAACTTAGAAACTTGAGACAGAAAAGGATGGATAAAAATGAAGAGAATAAAATATAGTCATAGAAAATGATTTTGCCATTTATATTTTGGTAGAGAATGTCCTAGACTTTTGCTTTGTTTTTTGGAAATGCATTTTTTAATCAGTTAATTCAGATGCATCATCACCTCCAAATCAAACTGCCATTAGAGGTCGTTAACTTGAAGGAAAGAAACTCAGCTGGTGGTCAGAATTTTATCAGATAAAGGGATTCCGGTGCTACCTTTAGTTCTTGTCAACCTGACCTTATACTTAACCTGCTTTCCTGTTGCCTCTTTTATTCCCCCCCCTTTTTTTAAGGATTTAAAAATTTTTATTATCTTATACACATAATTTTATTTTTTCAAATTAATTTCATATATTTATTTTACATCATTGTTCCACCACCTTATCACCCAAAGGCAATTGTCTAAATCTTTTGTGCTCCTCCCTCCCCTAATTTTACTTCCCTCTTGTTCCATACTTTGAATCTGCTAAGAGTTAGTTTTAAATTTTCCTTGTTCTTTGTTTTCTCTATATCCCGCATATAGGTGAGATCATCCAGTATTTTTCTTTATCTTCTGGTTTATTTCTGCTAACATGATTCCTTCTAGGTCCATCCTATCCATGTTATCACAAATGCACCAAATTTGTCTTTTTGGTTGACAAGTAACATTCCATTGTGTACATATACCACAACTCTCTGATCCAGCTGTCTGTTTGGGGGCATTTGGGTTGTTTCCATAGCCTGGCTATTGTAAACAGCGCTGCAATAAACATTCAAGTTCAGGTGTCTTTTTGGATTAGTATTTTTGTATCTGTTGGATAGATTCCCAGAAGCTGGATCAAATGGTAGTTCCATTTTCAGTAGTTGAGTGCAGAAAAAATTTTCCCAATTAAGTTGGATGTCTGTTTTGGTTATTGTCTCTTTTGCTGTGCAGAAGCTTTTTAGCTTCATATAGTCCCAGCAGTTTATGTTTTCTTCATTTTCTTTGCTGGTATAAATGTGTCTTGGAAGATGTTTCTGATATCTAGGTTGTGGACATCCCAGACTTTTTGCCTTTGTATACATATGACTTCTTTTTGTTGTTTTTGTTTTTTTTTGTTTTTCAGGTCTCGCTCTTTTGGCCTGTGGAACGGCAGGCTCCCGTTGCCCGGGACTCAAGCAATCCCCAGCCTCAGCTTCCCAGGTAGCTGGGATTACAGGCGTGTGCCACCACACCCAGCTATTTTTGGGACTAGGTTTCACTGTATTGCCACGAGCAGGACTCCAACTGCGATCCCTAGCCCCAGCCGCTTCATAGGCTGACACTTACAGGCACGAGCCACCATGCCCAGCTCATATGACTTCTTTTTTTTTTAAAGTTCATTTTAAATGTAAAGTTGCACTTGATAGATCTCTTTAAAAATAAGTTTTGAGAGCCGTGCATGGTGGCGCATGCCTGTAGGTGGCAGCCTAGGAAACCATGACTGGGGGCAGGGATCGCGGTTCGAGTCCAGCCAGGGGCACGTAGCGAGACCTAGTTCCAAAAAAGTAGCTGGGCGTGGTGGCGCATGCCTGTAATCCCCGCTACCTGGGAGGCTGATGCTTGGGATTGCTTGTGTCTCTGGTACCCGGGCAATGTGAGCCTGCAGTTCCACAGGCAAAAATTGCGAGACTTAGTCTAAAAAACAAAAAAAAAAAAAAGAAAATGTTTTGATACATATATGTATAAAGTAAATGGCACTAAAAGTTTCATAATGAAAAAGGAGTTCTTGCTTCTAGAAACAACATGTTTATTGGTTTCATCTCATGCATGTGCCATGTTAGGACAGATATCTTTGTACATGTATACTCATGTATGTATAATGTGTGGGTATTTGTGCACATGTATACTCATGTGTGTTCAATATACTAATCACAATGTGTATGTGTGTACCCTTGTAAGTATAAAATATGCATGGCTGTGTGTGTACACTTGTACTCATTGTATACACTTTATGGATGGGTATATATGTACACATGTATTCCCCCTTAGGATATGTGCATTCTTCTGCACCTTTCTTTTTTGACTTAATATAACTTAGATAAGGGCTGGGCATGGAGGTGCACGCCTTTAATCCCAGCCTTGGGAGGCCGAGGCTAGGAATCGCTTGAGTCCATGGGTTCAAGACTACCGTGGGCAAACTATTGAGACATAGTCTCTAAAAAAAAAAGAAGAAAAAATATATATAACTTAGATATTCTTCCATTCTTGACATATACAAACTGCCATTTTCTAGCTATAGTAATACATTTTGAACTGATGAGTGGTACATAATAAATACCAAAGCGCCCTCTGGAAAGCTTGTTAGTTTTCTGCAACCGTGTTTCAGTGCTCTGTGTTCTCACATTCTAGCTAATACTTGATATTATTCTTTTCATCCTTTATCAATTGTAGTAGAAAAGTATATCGTTTGCACTGTTTTTGTTTTCCATTGGTATCGTTGCCAGACTGAGCTCCTAAAAGAAAATGATGGTATCCTTATCATTTTCTGATACCTATGGTTGAAGTTGTTGCCTCAAAATATGAACTCTCAGTAGGATAGGGAGGGAAGACAGAGGAGGACCTGAATCTATTATCAAATGTCTGATATTAAAAAAAAAATCCATGCTAAAGAGAGGAAGTTTTTTCACCATCACTAGGTGCAATTATATCCTCTGGGCCAATGCCCTGTATGCATTATGTATCTAACGGTATTAGTTCTTAGTAGTGTGAGCTTCAGGCCAGGTAGGAAAGAAATCTATACTAGTCTGAAAGAGTAAACAGGATCTTGTATTTTTCAAAAAACTAGCATCAAAACTGGGGATTTATTTTCCCAACTCTGAAAAGGGAGAACACATTATCTTTATTCTGTAATTTGTTTAGTCTTCCATGAATATCTTCCCACATCACAGCTTTTTGAAATACTTAGACATGTTTATGATTTCCAGATCTTTCAATCTGTACTTTTTTGTACTTATAACTTTATTGATCAGTAATAGCTGTTGCAAATTTCATTCATTTTTGCATAGTCAATATTTTATTTATATACTGTCTATAAACCTTGACTACTTCTTTCTCATACTTTGCTTTTTCTAAATCCTGGTATCACTTACAAATGTACTATATAACCATAAAGACAAATGTCATTATTTCAATTTGACCCTGGAAGAAGTCACTTCAGGAAAAGAAAAGAACTATATGTTTTCATATGAAATGTTTTGTTTTTTTCTAGTTTTGCAAAGTTGGCTCATTTAATAAGGTCTGAAAAAAAAAGAAAGTTATCTTTGATCGCCATCTAAGATTATTGTTTCACCTTTCAATGGGAGATTTTCTGGAGATGGTGCTAGAGAATACTTTGTATATGAGAATTTCCACATGTTCTTCACAGAGACTTCACCATCCCTTCCAGTTATCATGTAACATCTCTTTGGGGTGTAGCAGTTGCCTTCTATTTTTTGAATCTAGGCTGATGAATACTGACTGGGTGCCAAGTTGTAAGAGGAATTCTAAAAGAGAGATCATTGTTAGGGCATGATGAAGAGAAATTTAGAGATTCATATAAGCTCCTATAATAAAAATCGCTACAATGTTAAAATTAATTTTACAAATTGCATCCTTTTATGATCTATAATGAATCTCTGAGTAGCTAAATCTACCAGCAGAAGGAAATTATTCTATTTTATTGCATAATAGAGAGCAATTTACAGGTTGGTGATAAATATTAAAATAAGTATTTTGTTAAAACAAGTACTTTATAGTGAAACAAACCAAATCATTGCTTACATTTGTTCTTTAGCTAATTTATTGCACAAGTACTTATCCTTTATTTACATGGGAAGCCATAGGCATTTAAGTTGGATGCTTTAAAATTATGTTTTTATATTTTTGACCTTATATTCTTAGTGGTTTCTCAAATTAAATGTCTTGGTTTGATTACTTAGAAATCATTCAGTAATTCCTTTCATTAAAAATATCAGCTATTATGATATTTGAAAAGTCTCTATTTAAGTTAATTTAGTTTTTTAACATATTTTTGTTGCAATGTTAATTTATACTTATTAATCAGCTAACAATACCCAGACAATTTTAGTATTAACTCTTTTGATCTATAATTTGTATTAAGATGCAAAGAAGTCAAAAGAACAGCAGATGGGGAACAAAGAGAACATTAAACATCATTTAAATGATCCATGTTGTCCATCTGAGACTGTAATTGAAAGAGAAAGAAGAAGATCAGAATTGAGTTGCAAGAAGTAACTTCTTACTATTTCTGTATTTAAATGATCAAACTTGATAAAGACTCTAGACTGTTTTCTTGACAATCTTAGGAAAGAAATTTTGGGCTTAAAATCTCCCCAGTCACACTAGAGTTTAGGCATTTAAAGATCAACTAATAATCATCTGTCATTAGTGCAAACTGAAATGAACACACTTTGCAGAATCCCAACACTTTATTTCCATAAGGCTGAAACACAGAATAAATAACTTATCACAGCTGCCCCAAGCTTTCATATATGCAATTAGGCATATAAAATTCTCCAAAAGAAGTATTTCAGAAGTTTCCAGATTTTATCAAACTTGTTCATAGAGTAGTATGCAGAATAATGTAAGACAAGTTAACTGTTTTGATAAGACCTTTAGATAGAAGGATAAATTTAGCCATTATATCAATAAGTCAAGCTTTTTTTAAACAATAAGATAGTGGAGGTAAACTTTCCCATAACAAACAATAAGAGAACAAAAGGTAGCGGTCTCTATCTATTTCTGCATCCTTTTCTCATCATCTCTGTACCTTGCTCAAAACCTCCTGCATTACTTAACAAATGGGCTGGAGCAATATTCCCATATTCCCAATATTCCCTCTAATTATAAAGAGACCCTCAAACCCTGTGTCTCTTTCTTAGAGGTTGTGGGGCAAAGTGCAACAACTTGTCCTGTCCATGATATCCCAGACTGCCTGCACTCTGGAAGTTTCACTGACGTAGCAGATCTTTAAATCTTTTTAACGTTTATCTTCTATCCTCTAACATACAGGGGTCTTACTAAGGCATTCAGAGTACTTACCATGTTTTTGTCCCCAGGTCATCTATTCAGTGCAATGTCACAGTGGACCAACTTGATTTGATGAGACCATTAAGGTGATCAGAAATTTTGTAAACAGTATCATGAAGAAAGCAGAGGGTTAAGCCAGCAACATAGTCTACTGTCCTCATTTTAAAATAATTTAAATCTTCTTTCTTTATTGTTGAGTATTGAAAAAAATGTGTTTATAGGATCAAAGCTATATATGTTATGCCAGAGCTTACTTAGAGCTTTGCTCACAGTGGCAGTAAAAGAAGGTACTTTCAAAGATTTCTTCACAGCCAGGCATGGTGGTGTGTGCCTGTATGGAGTGTAACTGGAACTAGGGATCATGGTTGGAGTCCCACCTGGGGCAACATAGTGAGACCTGGTTCCAAAAAAATACCTGGGTGTGGTGGCACACGCTTGTAATCCCAGCTACCGGGGAAGCTGAGACTGGGGATTGCTTGAGTCTGTGGTACCCCAGGCAACATGAGCCTGTGGTTCCATGAACAAAAATAGCAAGGCCGAGTCTCAAAAAAAAAAAAAAAAAATTTCTTCACAACTCTTATTACCACTTGCTTTTACATAGTTAGCAGTGTAGGTTTTCTTCCAAATAATAACTGTGTCCTTTTAAGTTGCATACATGAGAAGTGGAGAATGAACAAGAGAATAGGTTATTTACTATCTTCTGAGTGCATTCTGAAGAACTTGGGGGTGGGTACCCATCAACATGGACTCCTGCCAGAACTGCCTTTATGATTTGGCCTCCATAAGTCCTTCTTGTACCTGGTGGTCTAGGATGGTATTCTATGTTTGCTTGTTTCAGTGTCTTCAGACCCTGTAATGTCACAGTCATCAGAAAGTTTGGGAAGACGTCTTGCTCCATGTGTGGTTTCCATGGTAAATGGTTGCAAGAGTTCTGGAAAATAACAGGAAGAAGTATTCATTACTTAGGAGGGATTCTAGAACTTGTCCTTCAAGGTACCTCTTCTCCTCTTCAATCATGAACTCTAGCCTATTGACTGGTTAAAACTAGATGAGAGAGTACAATATTTTTCTATTTTACAACTGATGCCAGTCGTCGCAGTATTTGTTTTGTTCTTTTGTTTTACAAGGGTTAGCCATCATTCTTGCCCGTAGGAACGTCATAATCTGTTAACTATCACCGTCGGTTACTACAGATCAGGATACTCTGATTTTCATTCCAACCTTGCCATCTGTTGTGGTACTTATGTTCATATTGACTATCAGTTCGATTCTACTCCCTGGGCTTTGCCATTCTAGGATCCCCTTGTCTCTATTGATACAATAAGGATGATTTCAAAGCAGCATCTCTTTGACATAGAGAGGCAGGTGCTGTTGAGTCTCTCAAAGATCCTCATCCCAAGTTCTTGGTGTGTTCTTTATACCCTTAGTGAAGCCAGTGCCCTCTAGAGTTTTCTGGAGAATATGATCAGAATGTGGGTGCTCTGAACATATGTAAGGGGTATAATAAATCTTTACTAAATTTTTACCTCCCTAAGTCTTATGACTCCATCAGTGTTCTGCCACTGTCGTTCCTTGTAAATGAGGTAGCATCTCAACCTCACTTAAAATAAAATGTGAAATCACATGACCAAGGTTTGAGAGTCTATGTCAGCTGTATTAGAATGATTCCAGATTTCCTTTCCAGGAGACTAAACCCCAAGTCACAGGAGAGTGCCCCAATGTCAAAAAGTTTTCCACTATGTAGATTTATATTATTTTCCCTCACCACCACCCTGATTGAATATTTGCAAGCTATGCTTCTACATATGTTCTTCAGTTCTTGCCAGTGCTTATTATTCTGGTGCTCTAATTGTTTTGATTATATACCTGTTTCTTCCCAAGGTAGAGAATGTATTTTTTCTATTAGACCCTTGTATGTCTGAGACAGTGAAGGTTATGATAACAAATCTTGAACAGAAAAAAGCATTTATTTTACAAACACCTGGCTGAGTTGGCTAGATGCAAAACTTCTGGCCATTGTGTAAATTTTCTTCTCTAGCAAGGGGTAAAGAATTGATTCTTCAGATAGATGATTAGTGGCCAGGCACGGTGGCTCATGCCTGTAAGCTTCAGCCTATGAAGTGGCCGGAGCTAGGGATTGCGGTTCCAGTCCCGCCTGGGGCCCATATTCAGACCTAGTTCCCCCCCCAAAAATAGCTGGGCATGGTGGCACGTGCCTGTAATCCCAGCTACCTGGGAAGCTGAGGCTGGGGATTGCTTGAGTCTGTGGTACCCCGGGCAACAAGAGCCTGAGGTTCCATGGCAAAAATAGTGAGACCTAGTCTCAAGAAAAAACAAACAAACAAACAAAAAACCCAAAACAAAACAAAACAAAAAACAGATAGATGATTAGTGAGAAGCTGGGAATTCAAGATAATTTATACAAATGTCACTATGCTAGATGTCAGGATACAACTTATTCTCTCAGGATCTTGACTTGAACATAGAAAATTTTTTGAGACTGTGCATCCACTCTGCAGTATTGCCACCCTCACAATTAAGTCTTACATATGAGTTTGTTTGCATGTATCGCCCCTATAGCCACAGAAGATGGTAGTTTTTATTTACTTTTCATTTCTCCTCTTTCTCTGTTTATTTACATTTTATCAAGTAAAGAACTACACATTTAAAAAAATACATGTTGTATGTGCATACAACAAAGAACATGCATAATAAGAATAGAGCGTGGTCTGTGTCTGTATACTCTTACAAATACAACTCAGTCAAGATACAAACTACTTTCAGCACCTCAGAAGGCTCATCAAGCTCTTTCCCAGTTAACATTTTCCTCACCAAGGCTTCTCATCGTGACCCTTTTCATCGTGAATTCATTTTTCTTCTTTAATTTCATGTAGATGCAGTTTGTAATGTTGCTCATTATTATGTCTGGGAGATACATTTATGCGCTGTCTAAAGCAGCAGTTTGTTCTTATTCATTGCTGTTCAGCATTGCATTGCATGCCATCATTCCTTTATCCATGCTTCCATTGATAGGCATTTGGATTACTCCTGGTTTTTGTTATTATGATCAATCAACTATGCACATTCTTACTTATGGCTTTTAACAGATATAAACACTCGTTCCTGCTTGAGCCCCACCCACCAGCAAGCAGCCACACGGCTGCTTGAATGCCCAGGGACCTGAGCCTTCGGAGCCACTTTTCCAGCAGGGAGCAAAGGCAGTGAGGAACCCTGGGGAGGCCTCCTGCACTGGAGAGCCTGGGAGGAGGGTCCGGGCAGGTTCTTAGCCATGCCCACCAGCAGATGGTTGCATGGAGCAGCCATCTGCCAGCTGGGAGGGGTGAGGCATGGTCCAGCCAAGCTCCCACCCCAAAGAGGCTTGGGACTGTACCTGCCCAGCCATCCAGACCCTGCCCACATGCAGGGAGGTACCAGCTTAGTTGGGGGGGGGGGGTTGGGGGGGAAAGAGAATGCTCCTTCCATTTCACTCTCTCTAGCTAATCTTCAGGAGGAGGAAGACTATTAATAATATAAACACCATAGAATGGGTGAGGGACCAGGACCAGGTAAACATCCAGTCCAGACATCTGAGCTGGACATAAGAGATGGAATTATCGAGAGAACCAGTGCATGTGAGACTAGAGAAACAGCTATGGAGACATGATGTCACGAATCCATGCCTACATGCTCACTGGGTCTGGAGGAGCCAAAATCTTATTTCTGAGATGCCATCTAAGAGGGCAAGCCACCCCTACCCACTCCACAGGTAAGGAAGGCCACAGAGTCAGAGCATCGGCCACACAGCAAATCTGCAAACTGATTTAAATTTAAATCAGGCATTTAAATCAGCACAACTATTTGAGAAAATTGCTTTGCAGATTTAACTAAAATTATGCAGGTACATAGACTGACACTAAACAATTCTTTTTTCTTTCTAATTTATTTATATATAAATTTCACATCATTGTAATCCCAGGGATTTACCCCCCCCAACACTAAACAATTCTACCTCTGCAAAATTCTGCTCCCAAAAGAGTAGAACTGAGGGAGAGGAGATGATCTGCAATGGCCATTCACAGACACCTGTACCCACGGAAAAACTTCTTCACCAATACTGACTGGGGGATTGTGAGGCCCCCTAAACCAGACACCAGAGCTATAAGGTAAAGAAGCAAAACAACACAGAGAAGGGATTGGAGAAGACAGCCAGCAATGAGAAAACATGGGTAGACCACAACTAAATATAAACTGACTGCCCAACACAAAGTTAACAATGAAAACCTACCACCACAGTTTGCCTTGTTCCAAGAACACAGTCCGTCTCCCAGTGAAAGGACACTGCCACAGGAAAGAGAGACTAGTGAACTTAACACAGATTAACAAATAACAAAGAGGGAGGTCTGAGTGAACAGAAGGGGTGTCAAAGGGAGGGGGAGGTATCCCAATAACGATTTACTGTGGTTGTGATTTAAAGAATAAAAATAAATACATTTAAAAATTAAACAAAAATAAAGACTCATTTATTTGGGGAGTAGAATTTTCCAGAGGTAGAATTGTTTAGTGTTGGGAGGGGAGTGGTAAATCCCTGGGATTACAATTATGTGAAATTTATATATAAATAAATTAGAAAAAAAAAAAGAATTGTTTACTGTCAGTCTATGTACATGCATAATTTTAGTTAAATCTGCAAAGCAATTTTCTCAAATAGTTGTGGTGATTTAAATGCCCCACTACCACTCTAAAGAGTGATAGTGTCCCTCCAGTGTTACAAGAAAACATTCCTTAAAGAAATAGCAACCAATTTGTAATGGTCCCCCTGCCCCCAATTACTTCACAAAAACCGATGTTAACCAATTTTATTACACCCTCACCATTTGCTTTCCTTTAAAATTCATCGTGAATTGTGCTCTGTTCTTTATAAATAACCCCTTCTTTGTTTAATAAATTGTCGTCTGGTCCATCACCTACAGTCAATCCTTAGCTGCAATCTCTCTCATCATCCTTTCTTATACTTTGTGCTCAGCTCTCAACAGATAACAATGCAGTGTGGTGACAAATAGTATCTGAAGTCAAATATTTGCACTACTGGTAGGTACTCTCTCCAAGTCTGCTTTTTGCTGTCTATTTGCTTCATTTCCAACACCCTTCTGGCAGTTCAGCTTTATTTCACAAGTCTGGGTGGGTGGAAATGGCCATCCACATCTTTTGTATTTGTTTCCTTTTTAATAAAGTAACCAGACCTCAGTTCTGAGTTTAGATGTCCTGAAATTAAATGATTCTTTGTTCATCTTGGATCAGATATCTGCTGCTAACTTACTGGGGCCAATGCAGCAGGATCATGCAAAATTCTAATCTATACCTCGCCTGCCCTGTCTGCCCTTGCGCGGAGCCCCGTTCTCTGGGAACTCACCTCCCCGAGCTCGGGGAGGGCCCTGTTAGGGCCACTGTTGGCCCTAGTCTCAGACCTTCCCAAGGGACATGTGATAGAGTGACGCAAAGCACTCAGCTCGTAGCCCCATTGATGAGCTTCCTCCGCCCTCTCTTCTAAGCTATACCTGATGATGCAGTGGATTGTATATGGCACAGCAGTGTTCGCTCATAATTTAATTAGACTCTCTTTGGAGTGAACTACCTTTTGTGGTATCAACTCTGTCAATCAAATATATCTAAACTTTATGACTTCTGTCTTTGTTGTAATGTTAAGTCTCTATCCCCTTTTTACATTTTCACATTTTCATTCATTATTTTAATGATTTCTAAAATTCAAATATTTAACCACCTGGAATCTATTTAGATATACATTCCAACATAAAGGCCTAACTTTCAAAAAATGGCATGGTGGCGTGTACCTGTAAGCTTCAGCCTAAGAAACGGCTGTGGCTAGGGATTGTGGTTTGAGTCCTGCTTGGGATAACACAGTGAGACCTAGTCCCAAAAAATAGCTGGACTTGGTGGCATGTGCCTAAATCCCAGATACCTGGGAAGCTGAGGCTGGGGATTGCTTGAGTCTGTGGTACCCTGGGCAAGGTGAGCCTGTGGTTCACAGGCAAAAGTAGCAAGACCTAGTCTTAGGGGAAAAAAAAAAAAGATAGCCTTTACTGTTTTAAGCCACTGTGACATGAGAGTTGTTACTGCAGCCTTATTAAAACTTAGTAATACTCATGCCCTCGTCATGTTGACAATAATATTTTATTGATAATTATTAGTTGGGTAAATCTGTTCAGATATGATTTATAATAACTTGAAAGAGTTCTTTTAACTCAAAGAATTTTTGCAAATATAGCAAAACATTAATTTAAACAACTGGAACCTCATTATGGGTATGTACCACAAAATTTTATTCAACAGCTATCTTAGGCACTGTCAAGATATTAAGTTTTTGGGGGTGTTAGACATCTTTCAGCAAAGTGTAATAATAACTCAATAAGTAGGTCTTTGGGAAAAGTGATCATTACAAATACGTATTTGATAAAAAGGAATGCTCAAAAAAAATCCAAGACCAATAAAAACTCCAGAATTTGGAACCTTATCTACACAGTAACAGAATAGATACTCTTGGTCACTTGAGTGCCTTTAAAATTCCTGATACTCTTGCTCTATGCCTTTCAGTGTTTTTGGCTCTTCTTTCTGGTGCCAAGTGACTTCTTAACTGTGTAGCTGGTATATTAAAACCTTCTCTATCTTTATAATTTCTGACTTTTCATATCTTGTCTTTATTCAGAGGCTTCATTTGTTGCTGGTTCTTTCTTTTAAACCTCACAATCTCAGTGTTAGCTGCTTCATCTATATTCTATCATTTCATATTTCTAGGAGTGTAATTTTTTTTGACCCAGCTATAATGGGAGGAATAGTGTCTTCCCCAAATTCATATCCACTCAGAACCTCAGAATGTAACCTCTTTGGAATTAGGGATTTTGCAATAAGGTGAGATGAGAGATCATCCTAGAGTAAAGTAGACCCTACATTCAGTGATGGGTGTTCTTATGAGAATCAGGAAAGAAGACATAGAAATACTGGAAGGAAAAGGACATCTGAAGATGCAGGCAAAAGGTGAAAGGGTAGTGACTGCAAGGAAATGCCAATGACTGTCAGCCACCAGAAGCTAGGAGAAAGGCAGGGAGTGTTTTTCCCCAGGGCCACCAGATTGCCAACATCTTCATTTCTGACTCTGGTCTCCAGAACTATGGAAATATACATTCCTATTGCTTTAGGTCACCAGTTTGTAGTAAGTTGTCATGACTGCAATAGGAAGCTAATATCCAGTTTATTTCTGAGGATATTTAATGTCCACAGGTCAGTGGTTCAATGATGGGTTGGCTGCCCTTGGATGTACTGTTAGAGCTGGGTCTTCAGCAGAACTTTGGACAAGGTGACTTCCTTTGAAAAGTTCAGATCAACACTGTTACAGATTTGTGTTTTTATTGAACCTGAAGTTCTTACTTCATGGGAATATGACATTGTTTTGACTTTTGTATGCCATTGTGTCCTACACACGAAACATGTGCTATGTAGTGAATCACTTTTCACCCCTTTATTCTATTGGCACTATTGCAAAACCATCTCTCAGAGATTGTTGTAACAACAATCAGCCTTGCCTTGGTACAAATGTGTGATTTACATAACCAGCCTGGTTCTGTACTTTCCTTAGTCACTAAACTGAAGAATGTCTATTGTTCTTATCTTCCAAATTATATTGGTATCAGATTAAAGTCTCATTTTATTAAATTTCTTAAACCAAAGTCTTTGATCTGTGAAAATGTGGTTCAACTACAAGTGGAAAAGAGAGACTCTCTGTTTTTTTACTTTCACACAGCTCAGGCTCTTGGAGAAGAGCTCCAGCACACCCCCACCAAGGTCTAGGCCACTGGTGGGGGTAAGGGGTAGGGTGAGTCTTACGCCACCAGGGTCTCAGGGTCATAGGTTCAGGGGTCTCAGGCTGGGGAAGCTGGCTTCTGCCTCTACATGAGCAGGTGGTGAGCGTTGGGCACCTTGGCCAGGATGTGGGCTTGGGGCGGGGTTTGCCCTCCCCCCCCCCAATTTACTCCAACCTGAATTAGATCTGTACTAGGAATGAAAAAACCAGTCTCTCCAGTTGCAGATTTGATGGAGAGGAAATAAAGTAATAACGGCCCTGGATACACTCACCACCTGGGTAGGACAAGCAGCATGTTGGGAACCACTGAGACAAGAATGTGAGACCAGCAATTGAGGTGACCTGTCTATCTACATCGTCCCTGGGGCTGGGGAACCAAACCTCTGCTCCACAGTTTTATGCAGCGTGAATGAGGCTCCCTCCTTTACCAATTAATGGGGAAAGAAAGACACAGAGATGTGGCTGTGGCCCCATGGCAGAACTGCAACACGAGTGGGGAGAGAAGCTGGACCCACCACATGGGGAAGTCTGTCCCCAGCAGGGAACATCTCCACCGCCAGCAGCTGGGAGTTGGGCTCCCAAACCCAGATATCAGAACTGATGGCACAGAACCATCAACACATGACATAGCCCAGAAAGGATCCTGGAGAAGCGCACCACGTGTTTGCCCTACAACAAGTTCCTGACATGCTCGGCCTGGCTCCCTGCCTCATTACTCCTGGAGATCCGAGCAGCCTGGTCTGTTGCTGTCCAGGAGTGCAAGTCCACACCCAGGAAAAAAGGACACTGTTCCAGAAAAAGAAAAGGCCAGTGGGCCAAACATGGACCAACAACTTGCAGTGTGAGGAGTTAAGAGTGACCAGAGGGGGCTAGGGGGAAAGGGAAGGTAGGTAGGGGATAAGGGGTATAATGTGGAAGGGAGGGCCAAACCTAAGGGGAATGACAACCATACAAATGTGACCAATATTATATGAAAATTACAAAAGAAAAATTAAAAAAGAGAAAAATATCTAAATGGATAGCTAGAAATAAGCATCAAGCTAGGCTAAATCTATTCATTTTCAGGGTTATAAATATAGGCCAATGAAAATATCATTTAAAATTACTTTCCTAAGGCATTTAAACTTAAAAATGTATGTAATATATATTATATAATACATATATTTATATTATATATATAAAGATCATGATGCTCAAAGAAATTAAAAAAAAAAAAGTAAGTGCTGCTTGAAAGATTATTTCCTTCTTAAAGGGAACTAATTCCCAGAGTTGATTTTATGAAAATTAAACACATCATAATACAAAAAGAATTAAAATGAAAGGCATTTTGCTTTTTATAATAAGTCACCTACTTAGGAAAAGAACAGGATTAATCTAACTAAACACTTTTTGGGGGTTTTAATGATTCTGAAAGTTTAGGCTATTTCCTTTACTTTCTTACAGGAAACATTTATTATACCTTAAACATGTACTAATGTCTCAAGTTATAATCATCTTTCCAGATACTGTATAAAGAAAGGAAGGAAACTAATATTCATAAAATGTCTACTCTGTGCTCTGTAAGGTGGTAGAAGCAAAGACTGGTTAGGATGAGAAATATTCTCATTTCAGAAAAAACGAAAGTAGCTCAGAAAATATGTATGAGTTTCTTTTTTTTTTCTTTGGGTAGGAGTTTTCTTTTTACTTCAAAATTGTGCCCTTTGGCAGGAGCCCAAACCCAAAAAAAATCTGTCCACTTGATGGTGGAGTCAACTGGCATGAACTCTATTGGATGTTATGTTCAATAATTGCAGTGCAGTAAAACCAGATTTGCTTAAAGATAAACAAGTATCTACATGTTTTGCAATAGACAAATCAAAGTGGTCTAAAGTCCTGTCGTGGACATTCCCCATTGCCACAGGAGCCCTGGGGAGTGCTTCAAGTATGGATCTACCCACTAGTCAAACCTCAGTCTCAGAGTTGCCGCTGTAGGGGAGCAGGAATCTGCCACCCCAAAATGTCTTTTAGACAAAGTTCGGTTTTATGGGAGTGGCTCTGAAGAGTGGATACAAGCTGCTTTTTATGTAAACTTCTCAGTAAAGGCCTGGCTGGGGAAGACCTAATTGCCTTATCCTTTTTTAAGATGGCGGAATTTAAATCTGCAGGTTTGTGTCTCCTGTGCCTCCTCTCCACCAAACTCGCGATTTGACCCTCATTTTCTGTATCTTCCAAAGGCCTTCTTCCTTTTTTTTTTTTTTAAATTCTAAGTTGTTGTTGTTTTTGTTGTTTTGAGACTAGGTCTCACTATTTTTGTCCGTGGAACCACAGGCTCACCTTGCCCAGGGTACCACAGACGCAAGCAATCCCCAGCCTTAGCTTCCCAGGTAGCTGGGATTACAGGCACACGCCACCACACCCAGCTATTTTTTTGAAACTAGGTCTCGCTATGGGCCCCAGGCGGGACTCGAACCGTGATCCCTAGCCCCGGCCGCTTTATAGGCTGAAGCTTACAGGCACGAGCCACTGTACCCAGCCCTCCTTCTGGGTTCTTTTTGAGTTGAATGAGTAAACAAAACAGCATCAGATGGATAGGAAGGGAAAAGCAATCACTGTAAGTCATACATACAGAGATTTTACAAGTTTGCTAAGTCCAAAGAATAATGGAAGAGACAAGGTTTAGGGACCTAAGGTTTCAAGATGGGGATGGGTGAGGGGTGGAGGTGGGGGACACATGACAGATAGGAAGGGGATTACCTCATCTTTACTGAGAATAAAGATGAGATTCTTGGAAAGAACATTCACTTTCATCCAGTTGATAGAAACCTGGTGATACCACACCACTCAGGTCCACTTGCTTCAGACAAAAACATCCTCCGTGGGAACAATTCCCCTGAATTCTTTTCTTTTCTTTTTTTTTTTTTTTTGAGACTAGGTCTTGCTATTTTTACCTGTGGAACCACAGGCTCTCATTGCCTGGGGTACCACAGACTCAAGCAATCCCCAGCCTCACCTTCCCAGGTAGCTAGGAATACAGGAGCATGCTACCACACCCAGCTATTTTTTCGGAACTAGGGCCCATCTGCTGCCCAGAGTGGGACTCGAACCGCGATCCCTGGCCCCAGCTGTGGCTTCCTGGGCTGCTGCTTACAGTCATGCACCACCATGCCCTGCCTCCAAGTTGGTATTTTTATTAAAATATTTAAACATTTTATTGCAAAATAATAATGCTCTTTATTCTAAAGATGCAAACAATGCTGAAATATATGACATAAGCACCACCCCCTCCCACCATTCATACTCCTCCAACCCACCACCCCCAACCCACCACCCCCAAGGACCAGCCTGTTCCCCAAGAGACTTTGTTAATATGTTATGTTTCTCCTTTCAGGTCTAGTTTTCCTGCAACCTGCTCTTTTATCTAACACTTTATCTGGGGATGTTTAGCATCAGAACATTCAGAGATGCCTTATTGTTTTATAGTATTTCATAAAACGTGTATCATAATTTATTACCTTATTGTTAGACATTAAGAGATTTTTAGTATTTCTTACATAGAAACAAAACCAGAGCAGTTATTAGTTTTTAATAATTTATTTATATTTAAATTAATTTCACATCATTGTAATCCCAGGGATTTACCCCCCCACCCTCCCCTCCAATCTCCCCCTTTCCCTCCTGCCCAAAGTTGTGTGCTTCAGTTTGGTGCTTAACTTGTTTTGTCTTTTCCTCATGGCTTTTGTTTATTTTTTTCACTCTATCCCATATATTAGTGAAATCATTTGACTTTCTCTTTTTGACTTGTTTCCGCAGAGCAGTTATTTTGTACAGATTATCTCTGCATTTTTGTGAAACTATTTCTCTAGAATATATATTCTAGAGATTGAATTGAATGGCCATGTCAATGGATCTTCATGTTTGACACTTAAATACACTGTATTCATTTTTTTAAATTAATTTTTTCTGAGATCTGAATATTAAGTTAGCTATATTTAAAGTCTTTTGTCCTAACGAAACTATTTAAGTTGTCATCTGAACCATGTGTGTAAGTTACTCAGTTATGCTGGGTTTTCCCCATGTGTATATGAAGTATACATGCTATTATTAAACTTCTTTTTGACTTTTTCTATTATCAGTGTCTGACAATTGTTTATTTGCCAGCTTACAAGGACCTAGAAGTATATGAAATAATTTCCTTTATGCTGACTCCTGCTAGTATGAGACCGCAAGCTGTTAAGGGTTCATGCTCTAAAGGGGGTTTAACACAAAGATAAAAGAAGCAGACTTTTTTTTTTTGAGACTAGGTCTAGCTATGTTGCCTGGGGAGTCCTGATCCTGTGGACTCAAGCAATCCCCAGCCTCAACCTCCCAGGTAACTGGGATTACAGGCGCCCACCACTGTGCCCGGCTGATTTTTCGAGACCAGGTCTCGCTATGTTGCTTGAGGTAGACTTGAACCTGTGAACTCAAACAATTCCAGGCCTCTTGCCTCCCAACACTTGGACTACAGGCACATGTCACCACACCTGGCTAAAACAGATTCTTTTTAATAGAATTGCTGGGCATAGGGAGAAGAAAGAATTTCAAACAATAATTTCCCAGTAAGTCTCCAAAAATTATCCATCCCATGGGCAAATGTATAGTCAAACTGGTTTAGCCTAAATCAGGGCCATTGAAGCCCAAAAGCTTGCCACAAGTTGAGGCATCTTCTGGTAAGGAGCCTCAAGAAAGGAATTAGGCAGGTCCCAGAGAGCTGTGACAAAAAGAGAGACTCAAAACATACCACATAGTCCAACAAAAAGTCGAGATGATGGATGCCATTTTCTCTGCCAGGAACCAGGAGCAGCCTCCCCACAAGTCTCTCACCACATGACTTTTCCAACTATCTTTTTCAAGTATGTCTACATGTCTCTCCTGCTTACATCTCCTCCAGGAACTAAGGTGCCAGTCAGGCCACAGAAGCACAGAAGACACCCATGTTCTATAGGCCCACCTAGGCACTCAGCTCTGCCCCTGGTTCTCAGTAACTTCCCTGCTTTATATCCTACTGGGATTTGTAATCCAAGGTGACTACGTGTCATTGGAGAGTTTGCCTCCCTTTTGAGGAGGTGTATTTGCAACACTCCTGACTCAAATTCCTCCTTGGGGTTGTCCCTGCAGTGTCTGCAGGTCCAACCTTATGCCTAGCCTCTAAACCACTTCCTTGTCTGGCGGGTTCTTATTTTTCTCTTGGTTATAGACCAGCTCTCCTAATCTGGTGAGGCTTCAGTTAATATTTTTTGACATTTCTTGATTTATAAGAAGGCTTCAGCTTATAAAACAGGAAGGAATTAGCTTCCTTCATCAAATATGTTTCCCCAAAAAAGCGGGTCCTCCACTTGATTATCAATTGTAAACATTTACTAAGTGCTATTGTCTACAATCTGCTACTAATCTGCCTGGCCTGCTGCCAAGCAGTTATGATATACATAGGAGAAAGGCTATCTGCTTTAAGTTGCCACATGGGAGATATAGATGAGAATAGTAAGCATTACAAGGTTTCCTAGGCATGAAGGATGAACTTAGACCCCAGAGGTTATGAGGAGGTCGAGACTAGAGCAGACCTTGAAAATGCTTATTAACTGCAGGTCCACTCCCACTCCAGCATCATGCTCTGGGCAGCTTTAAAAGAGACATGAAAAAGTGGGGAATACAATGAGGCCACCATTCTGGAAGAACAAAGGCATCAACACACTTTTTCCTAACGCTGAGTCATCGCCCTTCTCCCTCTGCAGAATTTAAAAGGGCTTGCTTTCTTCTTCATCCATGACTTCATTCTTGGAGCTTATGAGAAAAGAGTCTGGCTCTTCTCTGGGCCTAAGGGGGAAACATACTTGTGGTTTCTACTTTGTCTAGCCAAATTCATGGAATAGGCGATAAACAACAGACAGAAATTCTGGTCATAGGAATAACAAATGTGCATTTCCCTCAAAAGAGCTCAGAATCCTATCTTGCCAGATATCATGCTTTATGAAATCGTTAGGCAGTACAGCAACGAAAATGGGTAAGGGTTCAGATTTGGGAAGAAAGTAAATATTCTAGCTGGGCACGGTGGCTCGTGCTTGTAAGCTTCAGCTTATGAAGCAGCTGGGACCAGGGATTGCGGTTTGAGTCCTGCTTGGGACAACACAGCGAGACCTAGTCCCAAAAAATAGCTGGGCATGGTGGTGCACACCTGTAATCCCAGCTACCAGGGAAGCTGAGGCTGGGGATTGCTCTAGTCTGTGGTACCCCGGGCAACGTGAGCCTGCAGTTCCATGGGCAAAAATAGTGAGACCTAGTCTCAAAAAAAAAAAAAAAAAAAGAAAAGAAGTGTTCTTAAAATAGTTTTTCTAAGTATGGCAGTAGGAGTTAAGAGAATCCCAAAAGGCTTAAAAAGAGTAAAATGCAAAATTTGGAAAAAAAAAAATCAGATTATTATACCTTGGCTTTGGGATATGTTCTTTTAAGTGCTTCAAACATGTTCTTGAGAACATGGTGATGTGCTAGTTCCACTATAACAGACCAGAGAAGTTGACTTGCTCGTATTAATGAAATGATGGAATGATTGATTAAATCCTTATTATGATATAAATACAAATTCATGTGTTACACTAGTTTGTATGTAATTCAGTCAAGGAATTAACAACCTGGGAGTCAAATGAATAACTCCAGTCTTCTCAGCTGTTCTAATTTACTAAGTTGAACTTTAGTGTTTATGGGGATGCTGCATGATATAATGTTACCTCTCCCGTGTAATATATTTGCATTTGTAACTGGCATTAAGTGATCTCTTAATCTAGTTATTGCTTTAATATAAACTTGCTCCAAATGAAAATGTACTCCAAAACCCCTTAAGTAGAAGTACCTAAAGCACAGCAGCTCTGGCTCAAATTGTCAAGGTCTTTTCCTTCCATTTCTTCTTCTACTCCCCCCACCAGGTTGCCCTGGAAACATACACCTTAGATTTAGATTTTCTAAGTGATGTTCAGTCACTTACTCACAGGGGAATGGGAATTCTGATCTGTTAGTTCTGCAGAGACCTTCAGGTCTACACTCCAAAGCATGCTTCCATGGCAGCTAAGCATTACAATAGCTCAGAAGTCTTTTCCCGTCTGGAGGAGACTGATTAAATTTACATAGTAGGGAATTCTCTTTATCTTAAGTTTCAGTGATGTCACTTGGTTATAAAAATTGGGACTAATAAAGAGCTATGTCCAAAATTGACATCATTTCATGCTTAGGGAACTGGGGAAAGGAGTAGTTAAGCTCCAAGAACTGTATATGATTGTGAAAGTTGCCAGTATTTATGGGTTTCATCTACTCTGCCTTATCCCACCTAACTCCCAGAATGAAAAACATTTAAGCAACCTTTATATAGCTATTTTAGTTTAGTAGTGAAGAACGTTTTTAACTTTTTTGGAAGAGAGAGCTAAACAGACCAACACTACATATCCACATATCAGAGTTGCACTGATATTCCCTTTAAGTTATACATTCTCCATGAAAATGAAATTCAAAAAATTGAAGTCAAGTATCTCAGGGATTACTAGTGCAATTTGATAAAACAGCTTTCCTTGGATATTTGATGGTGTCCAGAAAAATAAATTTCCTCCCTCCTTCCCTCCCTCCCTCCCTCCCTCCCTCCCTCCCTCCCTCCCTCCCTTCCTTCCTTTTTTCTTTTTGAAACTAGGTCTCGCTGTGTTGCCCGGGGTAGTCCTGATCCTGCAGGCTCAAGCGATCTCCAGCCTCAGCCTCCCAGGTAGCTGGGATTACAGGCACCCGCCACCTCACCCAGCTGCTTTTCTGAGAAACAAGTCTCACTATGTTGCCTGGGGTAGTCTTGAACTCACAAACTCAAACAATCCCTGTCCTCTTGCCTCTCAGCATTTGGATTCTTGTCACACACCTCTGTGCCCGGCTAAAAATCAATTTCTAATGTCAGAGCACAACCTGCTTTCTCTGTTGTGTTACTTCTATCAGTTATAGACGTGTCTGAAACAATGAAAAGGCCAGGAAAGAGCATCAAGCAAATAATTAGTTGCCACAAACAAAAAAGGTATGTGAGAGAAGGGCAAGCTTCTAGAGCAGGGATGATGGCTCAGAGATGTTTCAAGTGACTGTCATTTTCCTATTTGAACGAGCTTCACTTCAAGCATCATGTCAGTTGTGCAAGTGGAAGGAAGGAAGAAGGAGCGGCAAAGTGTAAAGGAAGTTGTCAGCTCAGTCTTCAAAAAACTGTTTTTCTAGAATCCTCCGAGACTTCTGTTTCCACTGTATTTTCCAGAACCAGAGAAGTAGAGAAGAGTGGCTGGAAAGATGCTGAGAGGGGCAGGAAGGGAATCAGCTTACAGTATCTGCCACCACTGATTGGGGTTTTTTTCTCCTGCTGATCCCTTGTGACATGGAATTATTTTAAACAGTTTTCAGCTCAGAAGTTCTAGTTTAAGAATACGATGTCTTCACCACTTATTTCCTCTGTCAAATGATAGATTTGGGCTGTCTTTGTCTCTAAATAGCTACTTATTACAGCTTGTGTTTTGAGAGCAGCCTATCTCAGAGCAAATGACAAAATGAAGGGAAACATCTTGTGACCTTTTGGGGTTAGTCATTGGGGTTATGTTTCTTGCCAGGACAGACAGTTCAGTACTTTTAAATGTTCTGATGCTTATTTGTTCAAGACCAAACAACTATCATAAAGAATGAGTATGGGCACGAGTGGGAAGAGCCAAGCAATGAAATATACACTTTTGAAGTTCACGTGAATGTGCTGGACTAAGGCAATTCCAACGGAAGAAATTTACTATCTTTTTCTTTGGAGGCAAAATTTTTGTTGATTTGCATAAGTCAAATCTTGCAATCACAGTATAGTTCTTAAATTCTTCTAAGACATCTAACCCTTCTCGAGTGATCATAAAATACCTAATTTAGCAAATTGTAGTATCATTCTTGTTATCAGATTATTCTGATTCAGTACTTAAATTTTTGTTTTACAGTTAGAATAAAATATTTTTTAGCAAAGTTTGGGGAAGATGAGAGATTTCTTTACTCATTTATTACTATGAATAATTAGCATTTGGATATCCTTGTGTTTATGAACAGGAATAACAGCCAATGTTAAATTAATCCATACTCTATGCTGATACTTTTAGATGTACCATATTACTTCATCCTCTCAAAACTTGAGGTGCTAAGTATAAATGTATATCCATATTTACAGATGAAGGTGACTCTGATTTATATAATTTGTTCAAACTCACATAATTAGGAAGAAACACAGAATGTGAACTCATAAAGTCTTCAAAACGTCAAATTCTCAGGAAGTGAACGGAGAATGTGGGTATCAGAGGTCAAAACAAAGAGTTAGAGCTTACCAACGCTTTTC
Organism: Uropsilus gracilis; assembly: GCA_004024945.1. Classification (NCBI taxonomy): domain Eukaryota; kingdom Metazoa; phylum Chordata; class Mammalia; order Eulipotyphla; family Talpidae; genus Uropsilus; species Uropsilus gracilis. The sequence goes on from PVHY01018233.1 coordinate 22,935, forward strand.
TGCTCTTCTAGCCATTTGTTTCAAGAGTCTGACTTCAGGAAAGATTGATCTTTCAACTATCTTCAGTCCCCTACATCTTTGTTCTTGTTCTTCCTGAGAGATGATTATTTCCTGTCTCCTTAGATTCCAGAGCTCCACCCCCTACTTCCTACCTGCCCCCACCTCCAGCATTTCATAACTTTTTGCCTTGATTTTCAGAACATTTCTGATGTTTCCTATCTGATACAATAGATTTTGTGACCTAATCAGGAAATGTAAACAATGAGAATGCACTGAGTTTTCAACAAGAAACCTAAAATGTCATCTATTCTATTTATAATTATGAAACATTTTCTTACATTCTATACTAATTGAGCTTTTTAAAAAAAACCCCTTCTTAGTGTTGTCTAGTGCTAAACATTCAATTATTGGGCGTTCAATGCATAGGTTCCTGATTGACCCTAATATCCCTGCCATTTCCATTTGGCAGGGATACATATTTTGCATAATAGCTAGCACACTGTTTATATTCAGCAAAAATTATTCATACTCTTTCATGTATTTTATTTTATTTACTTTTTGTGTGTGTGATTTAAAAAAATTTTATTTACTTTGTTCTTTAGATCACAACCTCTGTTAAGTGTTTTTTCGGGATACCTCCCCCTCCCTCTGGTGCCCCTTCCATTCTCTCAAACCCCATCTTTCATGTATTTTAGTTAAATAAGTTCTAGAGAGTTTACTCATGTATAAAAACTACAAACAAAGCAAAATGAAAGTTTCCTTTTAACAGCTCCCATTCCTTCTCCCTTCCCTAGAGGTGAACTCAATTATCATTTGGATATAGAACCTCTCAGTTCTTTTCTTTCATTTCCCTACATGCGTGTCCACATGTTTGGTATGTTTTATTTTAAAATGCGTAAATATGCTAATGAATGCAAATGGCTTGTTTCACAATGCCTTGAGGCTCTTTTCTATGCCAGTGCAAATGGATCCATCTAGTTCTATTAACTGCTGCCAGATAGTCCATAATATGGACCTAGAAAGAGTTATTTAATTATTTTACTCTTAACGGACAAATTTAGTTTATATTTGATTGCTACAGAACACAACAAAGCTGTGGTGAATACCCTTGTAATTTCTCCTGTGTAAGTCTTAGAATTTTTTTTTTTGAGACTAGGTCTCGTTATTTTTGCCCGTAGAACCGCAGGCTCTTGTTGCCCGGGGGGGCCACAGACTCAAGCAATCCCCAGCCTCAGCTTCCCAGATATCTGGGATTACAGGCGCACGCCACCATGCTCAGCTATTTTTTTGGAACTATGTCTCGCTACGTTGCCTGGGGTGTCCCAATCCCATGGACTCAAGCAATCCCCAGCCTCAGCCTCCCAGGTAGCTGGGATTATAGGCACCCGCCACCACACCCAGCTGCTTTTTCGAGACCAGGTCTTTCTATGTTGCCTGGGGTAGTCTCGAACCCACCAACTCAATTGATCCCCGGCCTCTTGCCTCCCAGGGCTTGGATTACAGGAGCATGCCACCATGCCCGGCTAGAAATTTTCTAGGATAAGTATCTAGCATAAGTATCTTGAGTTCATTATGTGGGATTTAAAAATCTTAATATTCAGTAAAAATGAGCTCAGCCAATTGCATAATCGTGCCATTAGTTCCTTGTAACAACACCAAATCTTTTCTTAACAGTGACTGTGTAGAAAGGCATTCTGACATTCCTCTGTTCTTCCACTGCCGTTTCTCTAAATGACTCCTACTAAAGGTGTATTTTTTCATTGCAGGTAATAGAAAACTTACTTGAAACAGCTGATACAGAAAGGAGAGCAACTGGCTCTTGTAATCCAACCATGGGGAAGGCCCCTGTGAAGCCAAATATCAGGGTGGCCAGCTGTGGATGCTGGACACAATTCCTTCTCTTTGACATTTCACTCTTTTACTGTAGGCAACTTCTTTCTTTCAAAAAGCTCTATATAGTCTCATCCAAGTCCATTATTAGATATATATTTTGCAAATATCTTCTCTCAGTTCATGGCTTGCCTTCATTTTTTTAAACAATACCCTTTAAGTAGCTGAAGTTTTACATTTTGATGAGTGTTTTCTTTCATGACTGCAATTTTGATGTTTTATCTAAAATCTTTCCTAACTCAGGATTACAGGGTTTTGTCTTATGTTGTAGTCTAAAAGTTCTGTAGGTTAAGGTTAATGATAGCCTTTGAGTTAGCTTTCATGTATGGCACATGGTATGGATGAAAGTTTTTAATTATTGTTATTTGGCACATGGATATCTGATTATTCCAGCATCATTTGTTTCTCCACTGAATAGCCTCCATACTTCTGTTCAACGGTTTTGCACTTATATGTGGGTCTATATCTGGACCCTATATAAATATAGATAGACATATCTATTGATATGTCTATCTATATTTCAGTACCACACTCTTGAATACAGTACTCACAGTAAGAATTGAAATTATGTAGAGTTCTCAAACTTTGTTCTCCTGTTTCAAAGTTATTTTGATTGCTGGGATTATTAGGTAGAATTTTTAATTGTTATAAAATCCACATCAAAAAAACTTACCATTTTAGGCATTTTAAGTGTTAATTTTGCTAGTGTAGTCACAAAGTTGTATAGCCTTCACCACTACTTAATTTCAGAACATTTCCATCATTTATTCCTCATTAGCCTCCCATTAGCTCATCGTAACTGCTAAACTATTTTCTATTTCTATGGATTTACTAAATGAAATCATACTATATACCCTTTGGCATCTCCTTTCATTTTCCATATTATTTTTTCATTTTTGAATTAGACAAACATTTAATTGTAGTGGAGGAAGAAACATTGCATTTCTTGAAGCTTTTGTAACTTATTTTTGCTTACATTTGTTAAGATAATGCTTTTAGGTATTTCAAAGCAAAGTGTTTATATGTTAAGTACTTGGCATCACACTTTATCATCAGCATTGCCACTTTTCAAAGTTTACTGTTATCTCTGAGGGTATTATTCTTGCTATCTGGGCAACAACTTTATTCAGGTAAACATCTTTCCTGCTAAAAGAGTTATTATTTCTCTTACACCAAGTTCTTACTTCAGAAAACAACCCATAGTCTTTTACCTAGAATTCTTACTCACTAGGCACAGCTTGGCATAGCTGGAAAAAATTTTTTTGCCAGCAGACAGATCAGTGTTATGAAACATACTTTTTCAACTACTGACTGTCTGACTTTGAGCATTTTACTCTGAAACTTAGTAAAACAGTGCAGTACAGACCTTCATGAGAAAAATGCATGAAAAGTGCTTGACAGGTCATAGATACCAATAAATGACAGCAATTTAGATTTCAGCTCAAGATTTGAATCTTTCCACCACGATACTGAAACCATCGGGCCTGCCTATCCAGTACTAGCTCCTTATGGAGAAGACTTCCATACTCTATCACATTTCGCATGTGTAAGGGTATTGAACAACAGAGCTAAGAACAGATAACACCTGACTGAGGTCATTTTCCTCTCTGTGTTGGTTATATTTTTATATGGGCCAATTACAAGTAAAAGAGTCAGGGATCTGTAGTATTTCAAATTCTGTCATTTCTTTTTCCTGTGAATTTTTTCCTCTTCATATTTTGGGCACAGATTCCTTTCAAAACCCATAGATGAGGGCCGGGCACGGTGGTTCATGCCTGTAAGCTTCAGCATATGAAGCGGCCGGGGCTAGGGATCCCGGTTCGAGTCCCGCCTGGAGTCCATAGAGAGCCCTAGTTCCAAAAAAATAGCTGGGCATGGTGGTGTGTTCCTGTAATCCCAGCTACCGAAGCTGAGGCTGGGGATCACTTGAGTCTGTGGTACTCTGGGCAACGAGAGCCTGCAGTTCCACGGGCAAAAATAGCGAGACCTAGTCTCAAAAAAAAAAACAAAAAACAAAAACAAAAAACAACAACAAAAAAACCAACCCATAGATGACATCTTCATCTTTATCATACCTTCATAATGTATTATTTCTCCTGTTCAACATCAGCACACCTATTCACACCCTATATATGTTTTTTTCTTTTTTATTAATGTTTTGTTTTTTACATATTCATACATATAAGTATACATATGATCTCACCTATAGATGGGACATAGGAGTAACAAACAAAAGATAAGAAAACCCCAAAATAAGCTGACAGAGGAGCTGGAGCAGGTTGCTAGGGGAGAAGAGAAAAATTGGGGAAGGGAGGAGCATAGGAAGATCAAGAGGAGGGCTCTCAGGTGATGGAATGGAGGGAGAAAACCAAGGAATGCAACGATTTGCATATTATTTTCAAGGTTAATCTATGTCATAGCATGTATCACCTGCTGAGGTTTTTATAGGGATTGCACTGAATTCATAGATTGATTTGTAGAGAATTGACATCTTTACAGCCTTGAATGCTCTCACCAAGGAGGGTATATCTCAGTTTATTTATGTCTTTGTTTTTGTTTGTTTGTTTGTTTGTTTGTTTGTTTGAGATTAGGTCTCGCTTTGTTGCCTGGTGAACTGCAGGTTCACGTTGCTCAGGGTACCACAGACTCAAGAGATTCCCAAATTTATCCCAAAGCATTTTAGGTTTTTGTTGCTATTATAAATTCGATTTTTAAAATTTTAATATCCAGTTGTTCGTTGCCAATACATAGATAAAAATATGTAGAGAAATACAACTGCGCCTTTCTGCCGTCACTCTCACCATGGTGCCAGTGAAAAATCTGTGGCAAAGAGGGTAAAAGAAAAAAAAAAAAGAAGCAGCAGTTATGAAGCTCCCTTGACTGTACTCATGCTGTGTGGGGGCTTCCAATTTTGAGCAGTGTCTCTAGGAGAGAATCACAGTGAAAGGGAAGGTGGAGATGTCTGTGGAAGTGTTATAACCATTGAACAGCAAAAGCAATGTTCCTGTAACATCTGAGGTGCCTTTTCCACATGGTGCTTGACATCTCACTTAAAAAATATTTTAATTTAAATTTGAAGAAGTGTGATCTACATGATGGGTTGCAAATAGCTGCTAACAACAGTTACAAACTGCATTGCTTCTAAATTAACTAGACTCAAGAAGAGGAAGTTGAGTGTTGAAGCTCATTTATCTGGAGTATTTTATGAGTTCTTGGATAAAACTTAAGTGCCAAAACAATTTTTTTGTATATTGATTTTTTTCTATTCTTTTTATGTTTTCTATTCCTTTTACTTCCTCCCTAATCCTAATTAGTTCCTTCTGCTTCTCTGGTTTTGATTTGCTTTTCTTTCTGTAATTTTTTAACATGGTGGTTAAGGCTGAGATTGTATTTTTTTATTTTTTCTTAGATAGCATTTTCTAACTGTGTTGTCAATTGTCTCTCAGTTGTCTTTTAAATTTCATTGAGTTAAAAATACTTTCCAATATCCCCTTGCTTTCTTCTCTGACCCATGGATTCTGTAGAAGTATGTTATTTTGTTTCTAAATATTTGAAAATCTTCCAGAGATCTTTGTGTTTTTGATATCTAATTTAATTCTATTGTGGTCAGAGAACATACTTTGTATAACTTGAACTCATTTCAATTTATTGAAACATTTTTTGTGGCCAAGAGTATGGTTTGTTTTAGTAAATGTTCCATGTGTAATTGAGAAAATTATGTTTTCTGTTGCTGTTGGGTGAAGTAGTCTACACATGTCAGAACAAATTGACAGTGCTGTTCAATTATTCTATATCTTTCTCCGTTTTCTGTCTACTGTTATCGCCAATTAATAGGAGAGAGAAACGGAAATCTCTATAATTGTGGTTTTGTCTATCTATATAGTTCTGTGTAGGTTTTTGTTTCATTTATTAAGAATGTAAGCACTTATGATGGCATGATCATTACCTCTTGGTAACTGGTGTCTTTATGATTATAAAATGATAATTTTCCTAGTAATATTTAAAGTATTTTCTTGTAGGCAGCAGAGTTGGTTCTTATTTTGCTTTTTTAAAAAAAAAATCCAATCATTTCTGCCTATTTTAGGTTATGCTTGAATCATTCAATACTTGGTTTAAGTTTTCTATCTTGCTGTTTATTTCCCATTTATTTCATCTATTCTTTGTTCCATTTTCTCTTTTTTGCCATTTTAGGATTTAATCAAGTACTATTTCTTTGATTTTGTTTTATCTTGTTGTTTGTTTTGTTACTGATGTGGTGGTTTTAGGTTTATAGCATACATCTTCAAGTCGCCACAGTCTGCTTTTTAGTGATAATCACATTTTTCAATTAACTTCAAATAGTGTATTTGTTTCTTTGCTCCCAGTCTTTATGTTCTTGGTGTCATATATATGTAATATATGTTATTAACTTTACATTATATATCTATTTAAATATTCAACCATTGTTTACAGAACTTAGAGGAAAATGATATAATTTACCCATTAATTACACCATTGCTTTTAGCTCCTTAGTTTAGATCTGTGTTTCCCTGTGGTACCTCGGCCTAAAGCCTGGATCTGCTGGTGATGAAGTCTTAGCAACTATGTGCCAATAAAATAATGGTGTGTGGTTAAAATGATTTCATCTTTGACCTCAAAACTGAAGAATGGTTGAAAAAGATATGGTATGTCTAATGGAATATTATTCATCAATCAAAGAAGATAAACATGGCTGGGCACGGTGGCTCGTGCTTGTAAGCTTCAGCCTATGAAGCGGCCGGGGCTAGGGATCGCGGTTCAAGCCCCGCCTGGGGCCCGTAGTGAGACCTAGTTCCAAAAAAAATAGCTGGGCGTGGT
>PVHY01018234.1:0-29657 GCA_004024945.1 Uropsilus gracilis
CCCTCTGCCATTTTTAATGATGATCCTGCTTTATATATAGCATTATGATGTTACTATTCCCTCAATATATGTCTCCTCCTTCTACATTACTTGTCTCTACCTCAAGAATTGGACAAACACTAATAAGTAGAATGACTACTTGAGACAAAGAACCACTAAGAGACAAGGGATTCTCTAGTGACCCTAAGGGTTCACATATAACTAGATTAGATCATAACTACTTCAAGAATCATCTCCAAAGGCAAAGCTCAAATATGTTTTGCAATCATCCCAATATGGGTAACTTCATCACTAGTTCCAATAGCTAAAGAAGAATGATGGGACCCTTGGAATTCTCTTCACAGGATTTTTAACAGTGAACAGAAGGAAAACAGTCAGCAAGGAAAAAGCCACTTGAGTTCTCCTTCCTTCCCTCAGGGTGACACCACCCTATTATACCCTCCCATCTAAGCTCAGGGGTGTCCATGCACATACCCACTGGGCCCAAGTGTGTACAGTCATGGAGAGGCTGCAATTACCACAGGTGCTGGTCATATATACAAATGGCAGAAGGGTGTGAAAAACCCTAATAACTTACTTACCCTACACTGTTGAATTCATAAATAACATAAAACAGGAAAACTAATGATGCTTCATATTTTCAAGTGACTAGGATAACAGAACAGTAATAAGTTTAATTAGTAACCCTGGGCTAATATCTTGGAACTTGGACCAAAGGATAAATTTTTTTAACTAAAAGAAACTAAATATGTAAGATACTAAAAACTCAAAATATTTCCAAGTGTACAAGTAGACAAATGAAGAATAACATTTCAAAAAGCAACAGCAATAAGAGTAAAACCAAGACAATTTCATGCAGAAATGGCACTCAAATTTTAAAAAAAAGAAATAAAACAGGCAGATGATAACTCAAATTAGGAAAATAGGAAGATATATAAATATAAATATTTAAATGTTTTTTAAAAACAATGTAGTCCCAAAACAAATGAATGAATTAGAAAGTTATCATATATTGATAAAATGGAATATTATTCAATAATGAAAATAAGAGAAATTTGATGCATTTGTGACAATATGGATGGGTCTAGACAGCATCCTGCTAGTGGAAATAAATCAGAAAGAAAAAGAGAAATACTGGATAATCCTATCTATATGTGGGATATAGGGAAAGCAAACAAACAAAAGGACAAGTAAAACTTAAAACTAACAAGCTGTCAACAGAATTGAAGCATACAGCAAGGAAGGGAGAAGGGGTAAATGGGGGAAGGGATGGCACAAGAGACTATAATGATGGTTCATGGGTGACAAGGTAGTGGGAGAATCTCGGAGTATACAGTGATGGAAAAAAATGTATGTGTGCAATCAAATTTAAAAAAAGGAAAAAGAGTGTAGTAGTAATTCTTATATTTACAAGCAGCTCTGACTAAATTTATATATAGGTCAAGGTTGTAGAGCAAAAAAAAAATCTGAAAAGAATTCACAAAACAAAGGATGTCTAAAAAAATAAAACTGAAAAGAAAGCCATGGCAAAATGATTAAGAAAGCCTTTAAGTGTTGAAGAAGATGGTGAACAGCTGTTCCTCATCCTTTCTGATGACAGAACAAGAGGAAATGGGCTTCAACTACACTATGAAGGATTCAGATTACCAATAAATGGAGGGAAAAAATTCTGAATGTGAAATAGGCTTAAACACTGTAATGGGCTACTAATGGGGGTTGAAGATGTATCTCGAGGTCTTTTAAAATCAGACAGAATTTATCTGGATATAATGTAATCCTGATTGGAAAGTAGAGAGATGATGTCAAAGAGTTCAAGGTCTATTCTATTTTAATGTTTGTTTGCAAACCCTATTTAATCTGCTTGAAAACTGCCCCCAATTATAGTTTTAATAACTATAAGTAAGATTAAAGCTGTTGAGTTTCTGACTGAATGTCTCAGTGTAAACAAAAGAACTATTTAGTAATATAAAACTTGAGAGTTCTCCTTTGAAATAACAGGAGAAACTAGTGAAATAAATATAGCTAGTAATGTAAGGAATTATAAACAATATTTCTTTTTCTATCTAAATTATACAAAATTAAGATAATCTGAAATGTCACTTTTCAAAATAGAGGTGAGAACCTAATTATTAAACAAAAATTTTAAAATAATGGTAAATATATCTGTTAATAGTATACACATTAAAACATACTCTTTTTACTCATATTGTAATTGAACATGTATTTAAATACAAAAATAGCTACAAAAAGTCTCCAAAATAAAAGGAAAATTTAATCTATATTTCTAGAACAGTTTATTTTTCAGATATTCTAACTCAAGATATATTTTGCATATAAACTAGGTATTCTACATATTTTTGGTAACTCATATTTCTCTTAAACATATTTTTTTACATGAGATAATCATATATGTTTATGATTGCTTTGTGCTCATATAATGTAGTATCTTCCTTCAAATATATTTGTAGGGGAAGTCTAAATAATCAGGATCCATTTTGTGTCCCTCCACCTTCATACACATACACAGTCTGGAGGAGCAGGAAGAAATAATTGGATCACAGATGGACAATGAGATATTAGTGATCAGAAGCTTTCCAGAAAACTAAATTGTTGCAAGGTCTGACATGATGGTCCAAGTGCTAATAATTTTCTGTCTTATTTTATCAGTTTCCTAAGTGTATGTTCATGTCTCACTTCTAATCTCTATATGAAGTCTCTTAATACTACTGCCTTGTGGAATCTGCAGCTGGATAAACCTTTGCTCATTTCCCAGTTTACAAAAGCACTAATGAGGAATTACTTTAAAAACTATGGCTTGCCATAATAATTAGAACAACATGGTACTGGAACAAAAACAGAAAAACAGACCAATGGTTTAGAATAGAGTACCCAGAAATAAAACCACACATATATGGTCAACTAATCTTTGACAAAGGGGAGAAAAACATACACTGGAACAAGGGCAACCTCTTCAGTAACTGGAGCTGGGAAAACTGGATCAAGATGTGCAAAAAAATGGACCAGGACAACAACCTCACACCTTGTACAAAATTCAACTCAAAATGGATAAAAGACTTGAACGTGAGACCTGCAACCATAAAATACATAAAGGAAAACTTGGGCAAAACCCTGCTTGAATTTCACCTCTGAAATCCATTTCTGGAAACAACTACAACTGGCATAAAAATGAAAGAAAACATAAACAGCTGGGACTACATCAAACTAAAAAGTTTCTTTACAGCAAAAGAGACAAGAAACAAAACAAAAAGAAACCCAACCGGGGAGAAAATTTTTGCCCTCCAGACAAGTGACAAGGGTCTGATAAGGAAGATCCACAAAGAATTCCTACAACTCAACAAAAACAATGCGAAAAGTCCAGTCAAAAAATGGGGAGAAGAACTGAAAAGACACTTCACCACAGAGGAGATACAAATGGCTAACAGACATAAAAATGCTCCACATCACTGGCAATCAGGGAAATGCAAACTAAAACAACACTGAGATATCATTTTACACCAGTAAGAATGGCGCATATAAGTAAAATAGACAACAACAAGTGTTGATGAGGATGTGGAGAAAAAGGAGCCCTTTTACACTGCTGGTGGGAGTGCAAACTGGTCCAACTACTATGGAAGACTGTGTGGAGGACCCTCAAACAACTGAAAGTGGAATTACCTGTGACCCAGCAATCCCACCACTGGGAATCTATCCAGAGGACATAAACACTAATTCAAAAGAACACTGTATCGGCATGTTTATTGCAGCTCTGTTTACAATTGCCAAGATATGGAAACAAACCAAATACCCCAAAACCAATGATTAGCGAAAAAAAATGTAGTATATGTACACAATGGAATACTGTGCATCAGTCAAGGAGGACAAACATATGACATTTGCAGCAACAAGGATGGAACTAGAAGTACGCATATTAGCAGAAATAAGCCAAAAAGAAAAAAAGAAATACAGGATGGTCTCATTTATATGATGGCTATAGGGAAAAACAAACAAATGAATGAGAAAAATTAGAAACAACCAATGGGGCTGGACGATGGAGCAAGCTGGAGAGGAGGTGGAAGAAGGCAGGGGAGGTGAAGGGCACAGAAGAGCAGGATGGTTAACATGTGTAAGGGAGATGGGAAAATCCCGGGGTACAAAATATATATGCAAATATACATATAAATATATATATGCACATACATATAAATATATATAAATACACATATATATGCTAATTTTCTAAAAATTAAATTAAATTTTAAAAATTAGCACAGATAGTTGACATTCTCTGTGGACATCTCTTCTATCTTATTCCCCATTATACATTACCAGAAATAATAATCAGTACACTGGATTTGATGTTTATCATTCCTGGGGTATTTGAAACTTTTGTATGGTTTATAATTTTGTAATTGTGGTATTATAATATATATACCTGTTACTTGTTTTCTTTCCACAAAGAAATAAAATTTTTTTTTTTAATTTAAAATAGTATGGCTTGCTCATGCTAAAGCAGTACTTACAATACCTTAAAATGGCAACTCTCTTCTGTGAGAGCAAAGAAAAGCAAATTAAGGAAATTAATAAAGCTGCTACTCAAAACTCATACAATAAAGAGCCTAGAACTCATTGGAGCAAACATTCTTCTCAGTTTGGAGAGCCACCACAATAGCATACATCTTTACAACCTGAAGATGTTTGACCCAGCATTTACAAAAAAAGAACTGCTGCAGCATAATAAAGCAGGTGATAAAATACATGACTATGCTTTTGATCAAACAGAAAACTTTATCCACAATAACACAAAAGCATTTCTTGAACTGTTCAGAAATAGCAAATCAAGCATCTGTGGGACTGATATTATATGAACCCCTCACATACACTGCTTTATAGCACAGGATGCATTTGTCTCCACTGTCTCATCTTTATTCCCTGCTGCTTTCCTTTCTATGGCAGTGGTGTTGAATACTGATGAGATAATACCTCTTTCAACCTCTGGCAGACATTTTATGGCAATTTGTTCAAGTACCATGTACATGGTCTGCATTTTTTGTGGCCAATTTGTGGATCAAATTTCCTATCATCCTGGAGATACTTTTTAATTTTAAATATAATGGCTTATCACAATCATAGTATCTCTTCCTTATTTCTATGAATTTTGATGTAAAACAGAAAAATACTCAAATTATAGGTAATTTTTGTTCTGAAACCTGCCTTTTAGCACAGATATTTGACACTGACTCATATTAATATGAATAAAATTGAAGTTAAAGTTGAAAATTAACTTATTTTGATGTTTCCTTATATTTACAGTTTTGTTTTGGTATCATTGTTATTATCACTTGAATTAAATTATTTTAAATACCAACATCATCCCTATGAACACCAAATTCCTGAAGTTTTATTAATATTAATGGGTTCTGAATCTTACTACCCAATTTTTCTTTATTGTCTAAATTTGCTGGTGCTATCAAATACTAATGAATTAAATGTTAACACAGTGTACAATAGTGACCAATATTTTGTTTAATCATTTAATATAAAAGGGCAATGGATGACAGCTTGTATTTTATATATATGTTGGTCTACAGATTTATTAAACCATTAACTTAAAACTATGATGTCAAAATGAGAACTTAATGATTTTATAATACAAACTCTTGTGTACGCACCGCTCTTCAACATCATTCCAATCTCTCAGAAGTCTTTCATTTTCTTTCTGCAGGTGCTCATTTTTGGCTTGGTTTTCTGCAATGTTGTCCAGGCAGTCACAAATAAGTTTTCTAATAACCTCAGCTGGGCTTGAAACTTTCTCTAGGTTGAAGGAACCAAGTCTGAACTAGGATGAAAGGAAAATGATTAACTTTGGGAGACTACCTAGATTAAAAAGCCCAGTTGTAAGTATACAAATTTTTTTCTGAGGAGAAAAAAGCATAAGATTTAAATATAATACATTAGTATCATGGAGAAAAAATAGAACAACTTCTTTCTTTCTTATTAAAGTTTACCTGTTAATCAACACATAACATCAGGTTTTCTTTCTCACCACATTCTCCAGGACATTTGTTTCTGGATTTTTGATATGGGCAGTCTCACAGCTGTGAGATAGTATCTCATTGTGTTTTGATTTGCATTTTCCCTGGTGGTAAGTGATATGAACATTTTATCATTATCTATTCTTCAGTATTATAATGAACAATACTGAGGACTAACTATTATATGTTTAGCCACAAAGAAACAGTCCAAGTAGGGGCTTGTTTTAAATCCAGCAGATCATTTCATCTGTATAATGTTTCATCTCAACTCTTCCTATTTCTTACCAAAGAGGAAATTGATTAAGAAAATTGTCCTTATTTATTTCAATGAGTAAAACCAGTTCCACTGAACCTCTATACAATCTATATTAAGTGATTTGAGCAATGTTTTACAAAAAAAGACTTTAAAAAAATCTAGGAACTTCTCATTCAGTTGAAATTATTTCAGACTGCTTGTCACATCCAAATATATTCATCTTAAACTTATAATCAAATGACCAAAAATCACTTGCAGTTTTATTATATTATGAAAAATTAGTATATTAAGCATGCATATATGTTTAAATAAGAAAGTCTGATCTCTGTAAGGAATAGATAAATTGAAAGAAAATCTGGTCATTTATCATTTGAAGTTTTACTAGTGTAAACACACAAATATATACCACAAAAGTCCTCTGTAGAACATTATATTTTATGAAAGTATTTATGTCACATTTATGTTCTAAGGTAAGTAGAACTGAGAAAAGAATATCAGTCAGGATTACATCTAAAGAAATGAGAGAACTGTTTCTGAGACTACTAATCTCACCTTTTCAACTATTTCATTAACCAAATTTCTTACAACTCATAAAAAATGTTTAAACATCTCAAAAGAAATTTATGATCATGCAAGCAAGACTTTGTACATTTTAGGCCCAGTAGTTCATTTAATTAATAATCAATGCAACAATCTAAAAGTGAAAAGTATACTGAATTCTAAGTATAGTGCTATACAATATTAGCATCCTGAAGTAATAAAGTTACATGCTTTTTGATATATTAAACATCATCTAAAACTTTCTATTTTAGTCTTCATTGAAAAAAATCACCAGTAGAAGTAAAAGAATCCTTAAAAGCAAAAACCCATAAATTTGCATGCTGAGAGAATCTCAGAAGTTTCTTTTACTTGAGCAACTATAAATGTTCATTGCATTACTGTCTTAAAATAGAAATGATAAGTCTTTGTGGGAAACACAGTAAATTCTAGATTTATCTTAATCTTATTCAGAATTAAAATTTCATTTCAAAATCACAGTGAACATGAATTCAGAATCAACTGGAAGGCTGTTTTTATATCATCATTGATTTGGAGGGGGTAGGGATATAGAAGACAGTTATAGTAAGAGATATATAATTTATAGACAGGCACAGAGAGAAACAAAATTCCTGACACTGAAGATGGAAAAAGACCATATGGGTGGTCACCAGAAGTTGGAAAAAGCAAGGCAGAAGGTATTCTTGTAGCATTTCCAGAAGGAGTCTAAGTAGCCCTGTTCACACACTGATTTTAGCCGCGTGAGACTTATGGTGGGATTTTAACCTATAGAACTGTATGATTGTAAATATATGCTGTTTTAAGCCAAGTTTGTAGTAATAAGTCACAGTAGCAATTAGAAATGTATACACTACTAGGGTCTGTAGTAGACCAAATAATGCTATTCTTCCAAAGATGTCTACTTCCTAAACTCGGGAATCTGTGAATTATTTTATATACAGGTGATAAAATGAAGACAGACTGAGATAGATCTATTGTCATGGATTATTCAGGAACACCCAATATAGCCACAGGGTTCTTATAAGAAAGAGGCAGGCTGAAAGTGAGCAGAGACAAAGAAGTGATGAAACAATGGCTGGAGTGAGATAATCACAGATCAAGAAATTCTATCTTTAGAAATTGAAAGAAATGAGGAAAACACTTAGAATGTGGTACAGTAAGTCCTCCTTAACATTACCAAAAGGTTCCTGGGAATTATTACTTTAAGCAAAATGACATGTAACAGAACCAGGTTTTCAATATCGCAGCATTACAACAAAATCATATTGAATGAAAGGGCATTATTCAGGAACTTCTGTATTTTGTTTCTGTAGAAACAGGAAACTAATACACTCTCTATGCATACTTTCTCTACAATGTTCTTCACCCTGAACTTCACAGGGATGTTTTATTTTATTCAAGTTTATATTCAGTGTGATTTCCTGAGAGGCATTTAAAAAATGAAATGTGAATAGAGCAGGTATTGATAAACAATGTTTTATAATCTTCACAGAAGTTGTCATTCTATTTACATCTATTTACAAATGTTCATTTTTTCCCTTCTTGTGTACAATCTAAATCTGATGCTCAGGGTATGGATTCAAAAAAATATGTTTGTTAAACACATAAATGATAGGGGAGATGGGAAGGGAGAGAGAGAGAAATAAAGAAGGGTGGGGGGAAAGTGA
The DNA here is from genome assembly GCA_004024945.1 of Uropsilus gracilis. Lineage (NCBI taxonomy): Eukaryota > Metazoa > Chordata > Mammalia > Eulipotyphla > Talpidae > Uropsilus > Uropsilus gracilis. The sequence continues at coordinate 8,514 of PVHY01018234.1, forward strand.
GGTGGAGAGAAGTGAAGGACAGAAGATAATTTGGTGGTGGAAACTATGGTTGACCACACTTGAGAGGAGAACTCCTATACTATGGAAAAACAAACAATGATAAATAAAGTCATACATGTTGTAATGATTTTTTTGGTTTGGAAATATATAAAGATTATTTATGCATTTTAATATTATAAATTTCCTTTTAATATCTTTGAAAATCAGAGAGTAACTATTCACAGAAGTTTTCACTTTCAAATCTATTCATCAAATATATAACCAATATTTTCTCACCATTTATTCAGAGATCTGGTCTCTTCCTATTGTTGTGAAATACCACTATTAGAAACCCCATATTTATGTATATTGAAGCTTGTTCTTAAGTTTCCTATTAAATCCACTTAGTATCTATCACTGTACTAATAGGATGTATTTTTAATTAACATAATTTTATGAAATGTTTTCTTATTAGACAATGTAAATTCCATTTCATAATTTATTTTCAAAAATTTATAGTTTATTTTGGTTAAGAATGTTAAGAAGGAATTTTGGTTATGAAGAAATTTTGACTACAAATTGAATAAGTAAAAAAACAAGTAAAATATATTGGCAATTTGATCATATTAATTTTCTAATTATATGGAATTTACTTATTTCTAATGTAAATCACAATATCATTATGTCATTTCATCTCACCAAGAGTTATTTTTATGTTCTCTGGTTCAGTTTTTCATTGATTATTTATATACGATTCTTTACAACTGCTAGGACTATCAAATGATCTGTATGGAAAGATGAGTCTATATGATCTTATTTTTCTGTTATAAATGAATCACATGGCAGCTTTAGAAATCTCCACTTTAGAATCCCAACACTGCCTTTTTTATGTAGTAGAGTCCTGAACAACTGATTGAATTATTTATACAAAATAATGGTTTAATCCCATAGATTTGTAAACAAAAGTTAATGGTACTCATGAAGGATTTTACAAATAAAGCCACAGTAAAAAGCAATATGTAAGTGCAAAAAATACTACACTCCAGTGTCAGTTAGAATTTTGTCTTTTCAAAATGTTTGCTACTTTAACACAGTAGCATTCAAGAGTGGCCATGACAGAAAAATTTCACTGGGGCTAGGACTGCTATTTGCTGTTGCCCAGCTTCTGCAACTTCAGGAAAACAATAAGCAAGCACTGCATAAAACTCATATGATAAAATATCACAATATGAGATATTTAAAACACATAACTTAGTAAGATATAATATGAAATGCTATAGATCACTTGTTTCTGAACGTATACCAGTTCAATATCTCGTAATACTTGCTCATCTTACTAATAATAGTCTAGAAAAGTAAATTAAAATAATAGAATCTTGTATTTCTGGAGAGCTTGTTTCACGGTTCTAGCAGGGAAGCACAGCTACTCGCATACCCTCCATGGAAGAAAGGTCCATCTCTACTCCATCTCTATTCCGGGAAGGCCAGCCTCTTCCACCGAGTGCTCAGCTTTGGGAGGGACACACATGCAGCGGTGAGGGAGGAAGTGGACACCCGCCTAGCCAGCCAGATCAGCCCAATCAACCCTGGCAATCAATGGGGTGGCAGATGTCGCAGCCAGATCGCCCTCACATCCAGAATCTTGCATTTCTTTTGGACTTATAAGAGTTTGATTCTATGCCATCTAGAAAATGTCAGAAACTTAAGTCTATCTCCCCCATCCGACCTCAACAGCACAGAACTGTAGGTGTTCAATGAAACAGCATCATTAGTCAGAAGATATACTGACATTAAAAACTTTTGGGAACAAAAATGTTATAAAAATTAATGTGTCCTCTCTGACTTCATTATCCTTAATCAGTTGTCATAAATTAATGAGCTCAAAACAAGAGATCTTTTAAAATCACAGAAATACCAAATGTCTTTAAATTCACAATTCGAATAAAATGGTAAAATATGGGATGAAGACAAATTTGCTAATTTTTGAATGGGTTATGAATTAATTTCTATAGAGATTTTAAGCTTGAGAATTATCTTTTAAGCTATAGATTAAAAATTATTCTGTATTTTTTCATTAAAACATTTACTAGAAATCGCAAAATACTTATTGGAATTTTATGGGAGGTCTCAAGGAAATAATTTTGCAATCTAATAGATATACAGAAAACTAGCAATATTTATTTATTTGTTTAATTTATTTATTTAATATTTTTTGAAACTAGGTATCGCCATTTTTGCCCATGGAACCGCAGGTTCACAACACCCAGAGTACCACAGACTCAAGCAATACCCAGCTTCAGCTTCCCAGGTCGTTGGGATTACAGGCACACGCCAAGATGCCCAGCTATATTTTTCTGGAACGAGGTCTTGCTTTGTGCCCAGGGTAGGACTTGAACCATGGTCCCTGCAGTGGCTTCCTAGGCTGCCGCTTACAGGCATGCAGCACCATGCCCGGAGAGAAAACTACTAATAGTTATTTGATTTGTTTTCTCACTTAACCGGAGACAAGATAAAACAAATTATTAATCTAAAAGCTTTCAAAAATATCAAGATTTTTCCCATTTAGTAATTATTTACTAGAAAATTTACTTACAAGGAATAAAAATTAGCATATATTTTCAATGAACCTAAATAGTGGAAAACATGTTGAAAGGTCATTTAATTGAATTTTATTGTAAAGAAAAATATAATTCAAACTTAACATTGAAGTAGTTCCAGCTCAGGTAATAGTGAAGTAAGGTGTATTATATAAACCCTCCTGGAGATAATTACAAAGTCTGGAATAAAAACAAATCAAAACAAAACAAAAAGCATTTGAAAGAACTAGAGAATAACCAAAAACAGACAGCAACTAGAATGTACCCAATGGTATGAATTCTACTTTTACATAACAATTCCTTAAAGTCTACTTTCCCATCCTAAGAAAAACAAGTAGAAACATTACTTACTGGCTTGAATGTCAAAGGATATAATCCTGAAATAAAATTGAAAGTGTGTGTGTGTTCATGTGTGGATGTATACAGGCAAACACACAATATAAAGATAAAAACAGGAGAGAAAAATACAAAAAAAGTAAAGGATCAGTACAATATCAATTAAAATCCATGTAATAAAGTTAGCCAAATGAGAAGGCAAAATAGAGAAGACAATTAAAAAATTAGAAAGAAGAAAAGCAAAAACTTAAAGATTTAGATTTCCATATAAAAAGGGCCTACTGAGATCCTAGCATGCTGGATTTAAAAAAAGGATTCTTATCAAGAGACAGTTTCATTAAATTTCAGAACATTTGGTACAGGTTTTAAAAAGGGTTCTGAAAGATTTCAGAACACACTATTTATAATTGCAAGGACATGGAAACAACCCAAATGTCCCAAAACAGATGACTGGATGAAAAAGATATGGCATATATACACAATGGAATACTACTCATCAATTAAAAATGACAAACTTGATGAATTTGAGGTAACATGGATTTACCTAGAAGAAATCATATTAGCAGAAACAAGTCAGAAAGAAAACAAATGGTTTCACTAATATATGGGACATAGGAAAAACAAACAAAAGGCCAGTAGAAAAACTCAAAACAAGCTAACAACCAAACTAAAGAACACAGTTGGGGAGTGGGGAATGAAAGGCTGCAGTCAGGGAGGGGAGATGGTGGGTGAACCCCGGGGAATACAAAGATGTGAAATATATATATAAATTATTTAAAAATAAAAGATTTCAGAAAAAAAATGTAGGGTCCATGCAAATAATTAAGAAATAGAATAGTACTGGATTTCTATAGTAGAAGTCAATGAATATCTCAAATATAAATATAATCTATATACTCATAGAACATGTTCCACCAGCAAATACATTGAACTAAGTCAACCCATAACATAACATTTTTCTAATAGTAACATTTATTGAGTGCATAACTGTGTTTTATGCATTATCTGGTTAATACATAAGCCTCTGAGACTAATAGTAAATTCAGATTTTGAGCTCTGGATCTGAGACTGAATAAGTATAAGGAATATGTGAAGTACAATCAATTAGTTTCTGCAGAATCCTACATTAAAATTTTTGAATTTAATTCTGTTCTCTTTGCTTTCCTAACAAGCATCTATATAAGCTATATCTACATTTTATCAACAATATAGCTACATAATAGGAAGCTGAGGCAGATGGAAGATAAAGAAAATGGTAGCATTTATAAGACCTACAAAGTTAATAGATTAAGTTTAGAAACATCATCCCACCTATAGTACCGTAAGCATAAATTTTCACCTTTTAAAAGATCAAAATACAAATGAAACATAGTCAGACAAAAATACTGAAATAATGCAATACAAAAATTACCATTTTCAATGAAATTATGTCATTATTCCATGAAATACTAAGTGTTTTGTGGTAACTATGTAAATAAGTCATGTTACATAGAATAGCACCTTACTGTTACCAAATATTAAATCCAGAAACTTACTTTCAGTTATGTCCAAAAAATATCAATGCTTTGGCATATTTAATTCCACTTCTGTGAAATGTTTCTCATGTAGTAACCTCAAATGGGAACACTTTACCACTGCCAAAAATGTCCAATACTTATAGCAGTTGTGTTTTGACAATGTACTAATCATAATTCATTCACTAGGGTACTAATGGCTGATTCCCTAAAACTAAAGTGAGGGAACAGTGAAAAAAGAGAATGGAATCTGAAAAAACAATATATATTGAAAGGTACAATTATGAAAAATAGTATATATGGGGCAAATGTCTGATGCAAAATGAATATTCATAAAAACATTTAAATGGTGATTTTTCTTTGTATGATTCAAAAGGTCAGATCAAAAGTTTATATTCACTTGTAAAAATGCAATATATTAAGGTAGAAAAAAGCATTCCCCTTAAAAATCAGAATACTATGAGATATAGAATCCTTAAAAATTCTAATTTTATAAATGATTCTTTGTTTATAAATTGAAGAAGGAGGTCATGATGGCTACCACACACAAAGTTCCTTTTCAGAAAAGTAACATATACAGGTTTTATTAATTTTTGAAAACAGTATGTGAACGTCTACAAAGTCATGACAAGCTTTTTATGAGTTCATGCTTTAGATAAACTAAACTTACCACCCACACATAGTTAATTATATCAGTGCATAAGCCACCAGAAAACATGTAAAGATCTAATATGGGAATAACTGACTGCTTGTGAAGTGACCAGACCTAAATTTTTCCCAAAGGGATTCTAAATATTAAGTAACTGATGCATTCTCTGTCGCCTTAAAAATACCCAGGAATTAATGATTCTAAGAAACAGTTCTCATGAGGTTAGGTTGCTTTCCTAAGTTGGAAAGAGTGAATATTCCAGTTCACTGCACATTAGTCTCCTAAGAAATAGACAAAAAGCATTATTGGGGTGCCAAAAGAAGCTATTCTGTTCTGTCCTTATTTTCCCTTGACTAAAACTCATTTGTATGATATTCCAAATACACCTCTACCCTCAAAATCTGTGTAGAGAGCCTATTAATAATCTTAAGAAATCTGACCAAACTTGACTTCACAATTTAGATCTCTCTGGAGTTAGATATCTATTAGAAAAGCTATCTCAAAAGCAAATTCCTGTTTGTTTAGAATATGTTTAGCATGTTCATTGTTCACAACTCTATGTCTTATCTATGTTTAATATAAATTCAAAGTTTACATGCTTAGGAAGCCAAATGTAACAAATAAATTGGGTTTAATCACTTTCTAATCCTAAATGGTATATAAAAAATTTATCATTTTGAATTCTGTTTTTTAATAAACTCATTTCTTCCTATGTATAGCCTTCATTTAACTCAAGCTAAAAGATGAAAAAAAACTATGTATTACAAAATGGCTAAAATTTGAAATCCTCTTCATGTGTAATATTATCCATGTTGTTAGTATGTAAAATCTAAAACAATATATACTTGAGAAATACTAAGATCAAGATAATGTTCCTTTACCAACACATGTTGTCACCTTGATCTTTGAACTTCAAAAACTTGGAATAATAACATTACCTACACTATCTGTAATTCACAGAAATTACATGGGTGGTGTTAAAAAAAAAAAACTAAACTAAATAATCTCAAAAGAATTATTTATTCTTCTAATCTCAGTTCAATAAACTTTTGAAAAGAATTTTTCACCAAATACTAGAATATGCACTAAGGGTGCAAAAAGGAATACCTTTATCCACAAAGAGACATATATAAAGAGGTAACACAGTATATAGCATGTAAGTACATTTGGGGAATAATAGGAACTGTAACAATTGTAATAGTAAGATATCAATACATAGAATCATAATCAAACTCTCAGTATCAAGACAGACAACAGCTGGTGTGAAAGTTAATTTCATGTGTCTCCTTGACTGCACCAAGGAATAGCTATAGCTGGTTAAATATTGTATCTGGGTCTGTCAGAGTGTGTTTCTAGAAGAGAATAGCATTTGAAGTGATGGGCTGAGTAAATTCAATGGCCATTCCCAACATTAATGAAAATTCCTCATCACTTGTAGGACAAAGAGACTAAGAAATAGAGAAGAATTGAGTTAATTCTCTGCCTTATAACTTGAGTTGGGACATAAATATCCTATTTTTGGTGTTCTAGGTTCTAGGTCTTCAAACTACATCTGACTTTCACAGATCTATTTCTCCCAATGGCAGATAGTGAGACTCTGCCTTCATAATTATGTGAGGTGATATCAAGATAAGCAATTTAAGAAATACATTATGAAAGGAACAAATATATTCCATTGCATCCATATAAAATTACATACATTAGGCATATTAATATATCTTATTGACTCTGCTTCTCTAGAAAACTATCATACAATTACAACTTCAGTCATATATTTTTTAACTCTTTGCTTAAATTCCCCTACTTTAACGTGGTCACCTTATAGCCAATCCAAAAATATGAAGAGAATAAGAACTACTTTTATTCAGGTTTTTCTTTTTTCATGAGTGAATTGAATATTATAATTAACAAAATAAAGAACAATACCTAAAAATAAAACTAGAGATCATCAGGGGTAATAACTGCGCAATAGTTATGGGAACAAAAACACAGAAGAATTTATTGTAGACAACTCACGTCATCACTAGAAATTACACTGAAAAAGGGAAGAGTCCAAAATGTTTTGAACCTGAGATATCAATACAAAAAACAGGGTCACACAAAGAATTTTCCACATTTTAACAGAGAGGAAGAAAAAAAGCAATGATACAAATTTTCCACTGTTATTGTCTCATCAGTGAGTAACCTAGAGGAGCCACCCTGTCTTGGATTAAATATCATTTCCATCTCATTGCCAACTACAATCTATGATTCTTTTTAACATTAGTAGCTACTTCTACTTTCATGCAAAAATACTTTTATAGGATACTGAATAAAGAGTTGTATTTTTTTAACAGTTGAGTTCATTCTGTAAAACAGAACTAAAATCAATAAATGAGAGGAATTCCTGGGTCCTTATTCATCTAAACGCATAAAGCATTATAAAATCCATCTTCCTAGATGTATATAGTACAATAATCCCATATATACTTTACACATTTTGACCCAATCATAAAAGGCTATAATGACAATTCTAGAAATCATTTATATTTAATCCTCTAATAACCAAGTTCATTAAAAAAAAAAAAAAACCCTTAAAGAATCACAGTTTAAAATGCTCTCTAATGCTGAGGAATGGTTAGGAAATTTGTTGAGAAAAGTGGTATTTATTACTTGATGGATGGATGTCAACAAGCAGAAATCCTTTCAATGCCTTGCAAAGAAACTAGAGTCCTATTTTCTCTGTGTTCTTTAGAAGAGTGAATATAGATAATAATGTGAAGGAGGCCGGGCACAGTGGTGTGTGCTTATAAGCTTCAGCCTATGAAGCAGCTGGGGCTAGGGATCACAGTTCGAGTCCTGCTTGGGGCAATACAGTGAGACCTAGTCCCAAAAAAATAGCTGGGCATGGTGGTGCACGCCTGTAATACCAGCTACCTGGGAAGCTTAGGCTGGAGATTGCTTGCGTCTGTGGTACCCCAGGCAAAATGAGCCTGTGATTCCATGGGCAAAATTAGCAAGACCTAGTCTCAAAAAAAAAAACAATATGAAGGAGGTCTCAGTTCTCATACTCCCATGAAAGACTGAATAGATCAAGACATTGAATATATCGATTTTCACTACCAGTGTCATCAGCATACTACTACTACAGATTATACTTTGTAAATCATAATGACTATTGGTTCATATTTTTCTCTTAGATTTTTCAATAATGCTACAGTTGATACATTTTTGTTTGTATTGACTCAATCAAGTATAGGGACATGTAAAATCACATGTTGATGTGAAATTACAAAACACTATTGAAATCAATTCCATGGAGTTCCAAGTATGTTAGAAATTGTGTTAGGGTCTGAGAAAGAAAGCAAAAAAAGCATATTTCCTGTCCTAATGGAAACCATAATCTGGCAAGAGAAACTGAAATGTAATCATGTAAAAAACCACAGCATGGTCTGAAAAGCAGAATGAGATGAAGTTAGGGGAAAAAATGAATGATATTCCAAAAGATTTAGCCTTTCTGCCCTATGTCATGGTCTGCAAAGTCAGCTGTTTTCAGGGGCAGGTAGGTAAAGTAAATGAAAAGTTGATAGGCTGGCAAAGCTAGAGAGCATTTCCTATCTACAGGGGCAATAAATACAGAGTGGTAGTAAATTGTTTTGTGAAATTGTGGGACAGATAATTGAGATTTCTAGTTTTCAAAATAGATTGGAAATCTAGATTTTTAAATTTAATCTCATGATTTTAATGTTAGAAACTCATTTACAATTTTTTCTACATGTACAAAGTAAACACATCAAATCTATAAACCATATTTTAACCTCCATTAAAGTCAAAAAAGTGGAACTTTCAATGATTTTTGAGTAGGATAATGTGATTAAATTTACATTTTAAAATGTCCTTCTGGTGGTTGATGAAAGTAAGGAGGACCAGAGATAGAAATATTAGTTGATTGCAAGAGTCCATACATATAAGATGGTATACGTAAACCTGTGTCATAGAAAACAGCAATTCATTGAAATAAAATGAATTGAGAACAAGACAACATTTAAATTGCCGTCAAAGAATAAGACAGGAAAAACTGAAATTATAATAGAAAAGCTGAGTGTAGGCATAATAGGATGAATTCACAGAGAAGTGTGAAGGAAAGCTCAGTACTGAAAAACTTTAGGCTTACAATAAAGATTCTTCCTTCGCTGAAAGTAACAAAGGAAAAGAAATCAGACACAGAAAATCAGAAATATTTTTTAATATGAAAAAAGAAACTAAAGAAGTATACATTTAAAAAATCCTATTGTCTTAGTAGAAGCAGAATTTGAAGATTGCCCTCCATTCCTGCCCACTAGGATACACAACCTGAATAATCCTCTCCATTTGAGTGCAGGTGAGAATTTGTGAATTTAATGAGATATTTAGTCCCATGATTAGGTAGGTTACCAGCACAAGTCTTTTAAGAAAGATTACTCGGGGATGCAATGAAATCAAGTGAGCCCTTGAAATAAACTGGGTTCTTATTTAAGAGCAGGGATTTAACTGGAAGAAAACTCTGTGCTGCTGGTTTTAAAGAGGGGGAGGGCAAAAAGAATGGCTTTAAGGAGTTGAGAAAGACCACTGGCTAATAGCCATCAAGGAAGTAAATGCCACTAACAACCACAAGAGCTTGGAAGGGGAAATTGAGCTCCGTAAAAGAACACAGACCTCAATCTTAATATGAAGTTGAGTAGAAAGTATGCTATGTGCCTGGACATCTGACCTACAGACATTCTGAGATAATGATTGGAGCTTTAAGATAATTTTGTAATAATTTGGCACACGGTAATAGAAAACTAATATGTTTAGTAAATACAGAATACATTTTTTTTAATGAAACAACTGTACTGTTTCAAGATAAGGGTGGTAGAACTGTCATGAATAAGTCAAAATGAACATATTTTTTAGGAACTTTGGTTTCACCCAAACATTTATTTACCCAAATTCTACCCAAACATTTATCAGCACAAAATAATTCAATAGGAAAAAAAAATAACTTGGTGTGTTGTGTAAAATTTAAAATTATATACTAAAAGTGAATGGTTTCAATTAGATTTTCAGAGTATAGTTCCATGAGAAGACTATAGTAAAAAAGAGATGGATGCAGCTAGCTTACAAGATGCGAAGTCACTGTTTGACTGAGAGAGAACAAACATGAAAAAAGTTTTCTTTCATTTGAGTAGAGAACTGAGGACTCAACAAAATTAAGATGATGTAAAGAAGCAGGCAGACAAGCACAATTAAGATTTTTAACCATGAGACAATTCTAGTTGTAGTAAATGACATTAAAATGTGTTTCTGCTCTATTCAATAAAATGACTACATTTCTTTTTTGTTGTTGTTTGTTTTGTTTTATTTTGTTTTAGAGACTAGATCTCACTATGCTGCCCGGAGTAGTCCCGAACCCTTGGACTCAAGTGATCCCTAGCCTCAGACTCCCAAGACTGGGATTATAGGTGTGTGTTACCACACCCAGCTATTTTTTGAGGTTAGGCCTCATTAAAATGTACTTCTGCTACATTCAATAAAATGACTAGATTTCTTTTTTTGTTTGTTTGTTTTGTTTTGTTTTAGAGAGTAGGTCTTGCAACGTTGCCCAGGGTAGTCTCAAACCCTAGGACTCAAGCGATTCCTAGCTTCAGCAGCATTCCAAGGCTGGAATTAAAGGTGCATGCCACTGCACCTGAAAATGACTTCATTTCTACAATTGAAACTCCGAAAAACTAAAAAGCATGACTGGGGAAAAAATTAACATATATCATAAAATTATTTCAGAAAAGATTTCAATAATTATGGTAGTAGTGAAAGTTATGAAAGAATAGCAGTAGTATTGCAGTCCTGTTGGCATTCAATCAGTCTTTTGAAATAATTCTGTTTACAGTCATACTTACTGTCTGGTTTCCACAGTAATAAACACACAGCCTGTTTATTTTAAATATTCCATCCTGAAATAGGATTTTTTTTTCAAATTTGTACTACATACTAACCAAGATCCTAAGCCGAAACGAACACAGGAGACCAAATGTGTAAAAGACAAATAATACCCAATATGACAATATCCAGTTTTTAGATTTAGAAAAGAAAAATGTCAACCTCCAGCTGTTGTAACTTTATAGCATGGCCCAGATTGGCCTAGTCTTTGTCCCGAGAGGGAGACAAGAAGTTCATGACATAATGTGTCCGTTTTGTCGTTTTTTATTAGTAATAAGCACAGAATTTGTTTTATGTTTCATCTTTCTGTTGTCAATGTCCAACTTTCTTGAACTATAAAGCTCTTTTGAGAATAATAAGATATTCTATTTTAAATCAGAAATATAAGAAAATCAATCTTTGAAAAATAAAAATTAAAGCTTAGAGTTGCTCTGAGAAGAGTTTCAAAGAGGTATTCCTAGTTCTTCAATTAACATATGTTTGAAACAGAAAAAATATTTTCCCTTTAAATTTAGTTTAAAAATATATGTAAATCATTCACAATTTTAAAGAATAGATAATGAAAGATAACTATTTTCCAATAAGTTAAAAAATAAATCTGAAACATAAGTCTTTAAAAACATAGAAAAGCATGAAATGATTAGAAATCATTCTACATTGAAATGAAATATTTAAAAGAAATGACATTTGGCAAACTTCAACTCTGACTCAAAACAATCCAACACATCAGATAATCATCCCCCACCACCAGGTCCTTTGGGATTCTTTCCCTCTAGCCCTCTGACAAACCACTGAGCCTAGATGGACAGGCACTATGTCAATTGTACTTGAGTCATACTATATTTCCATTCAGCATCACCCCGAGAATTTTCTTTATTGTGCACACTATTTCTTAGATATCAAGGTATGAGTTCAAAGTTTGGCTCATCAATCTTCAATAATTGCTAAAATATGCATTCAAAGTTACGTTAATTCTTAACCTATAAGCTCTGATATTTAATGTTTTGGCTGCTGTTCAAGTCCAAATAATTCATACTCTTTCTTTATATTTCTTCTTAAACTCAAGATTTTTTTTTTTAATATAGGTTTTTTATACTTGTGGGAGAAACAATTTCTTATAATTAAGTTATTACTGAAAACTTTGAACAGTCTACTTTCTGGTTAAGAATTCCCTTGTGGCCTAGAATATAGTTTAATATTGTCATGTTTCAGTATACTTGAAAAACAGGTACATTCTATAATTATTAAGGAGATTATCTATCTATCTAACAGGTACATTCTATAATTAAGGGGATTATCTATCTATCCATCTATCTATCTATTATGTGTCATCTATTTAGTCATCCATCCATTCATGTATATACTAGAGTAATCTTGTTGAAACTATATTGGTAAATGTCTTTTCTCATTTGCTATATATTGGTTTTCATATATGATTTATATTGTTTTTTGAAAGAGGTATTTAATTTTTTCTCAGTCTGATTTTAGATATTTTAATTTCAACTTTTGAGTCCATTTTTGTTTTATGTATTTTGAGATTTGTTATCAGATAAATACAAGTCTCAATTGTATGTATATATACATACATGTATGTATGCTCATATAGATAAATACAGCAGACTATATATAATCTCTAGTTATTTGGTCTTCCCTACTCTTAAGAACATACTGTATAATAAAGTGTACTTTTTGTATGATAATAAATTTGCCTCACAAGCTATGGCTTAATATTTGTGTTGTGTGATGTATTTATTTTTCTTTCTAAACTTTATAATCTTTTTTTATTTAGTGTTTCTTATAAACACCATAAAGTTGGATTTGAAATTTTATAGTGTCAGAATGTGTCTTTTAACAGGAGAGTTTATAGCCATATAATTGTTTTACTGATACCACCATAATTTTCATTATCCTTTTAAAAGCAATTACTTTTCTTTGCTCCACTTTATTATATTTAACATTCCTTTAAAATCTGCTTAATTACATCTATTTATTTATATTACTTTAATTTTTAATTGAACTACTATCATGGTTTGTGACAATAACACTCTTCTTAATATATAAAATTTATAAGAAATCTAGTTAATTTTTAAAAAGTACCCTTTAAATTCACAACCATTAGCTTCTGTTGTTTTTAAGATCATCAATGTTTGCTATCTGAGTATTTCTTTGACAATTCTATACAGATCTTTAATAGGCTAGCCAGATTTTCTAAGATCTTAGGAATTCTGCACATTTACTGAAAAAAAAAAATAAACCTTTTTAGTATTTTTAAAGCCACATTGTCCTTAAGAGACATGTTTATAATGCAGCTTGTTACAAGTTAGGAGCATTTTCAGTATTCACTAAAATTTTCCTTCTGACTTGACCATTTCTCTACAAAGACACAATGTTTTTAAATATTTCAAGGGTTACTGTAGTGAGATGTACAGGGCAAAACCTCATATAGTAAGTGGACGAACAGGCAACTCTCCTATATTAGACTCTTTGGTGAAAAATTCAAATTCTTAATTATATAAAGTTACAGATCATTTCATGTCACACACCCTTAGGGAATTTGGATGTTAAAGTTATAAATACCAGGTTTCTACTGATATCATCCATGACCTAAATTTTTACATTTGGTCATTGGCCTGAATTATTCTAAACATAAAATACTTTACTGTGCTTGTTCATTTTGTCCATTTCATATTAGTAACAGGCACAGCATTTGCTTTGTGGTTCATCTTTCTGTTGTCAATGTCCAACTTTTTTAAACTATGAAATATTCAAGTATAAAAATAGGTCCATTAGACAATTTCACTAATGGAGCCTGACTCTGAATTTTGGCAATGGTGATGAGTACAGAAATATCAATTAACGTTAATGAAATAGTTTGTACAACTAAAGGACAAGATAAAAGATTACCCTTATTTGAATTCTCCTTAACCCTTATTTATTCATCTATTTTACTCTGTATTCAGACTAAGTAATACAACTACTTGAAAAAAGAGAAAAACTATTATAAAGACCACTGACAGCAGAACCGAGAGACTCTGAAACAGCAACAAGAATGATTTCAGATAACCACAGATGTCTACCACATGACAGCTAACATGCTGAGCCTGAATGACATGACAAAAGGCCTCTGTCCCCAACATATTCACCATAAGGTGTGAGTGGCCATCTGTTTATTTATGTTTCTGGAAACCTATTAACTTTAGAAATGTATGCACATAGACAAACAATGCATGACAAACACACAGTTTGTCACACTCATAGTTTTTACTTTTAATTTTTTTTCCCCTCAGTATCCAAGTAAAGTTGGAGAAATTCATATTTAGTTAAAAATGACAACAGCAGAGAGGGCAACCAACCTATAAGATATTTATTATCTTCACTAGAGAAATTGAAATTTTACTTGATTTTACTTAATAAGCACTTCATGTCAATGGCTACTAAAATATACAAAAAAGATTTTAAGGGCATATGCTAAATTAGAATTTCCGATAACAGCATTAGACAACTGAAATTCACATTTCAATTCACATGAAAGAATGAGGTCATATTTAAGGACAAGATTGGAAATGTAGTCTATTCATTAAAATTCTTTGTATTTATAATGACAAGAGAACAAATAGATGAGTGAAGGAAAAAATAATAGTTTACAACTAACCTGTAGCAACTCAATCCTCTATGAGCATCATCAATTCTATTGAAATACAAAATACAGTTCAATACAGCTTATTTAAATTAAAGTAAAGCTAAAAGAAACTGGGGATTCCCTGGACTTTAATCAGGTATTACTTTTGTTTTCTTACCTATTAAAAGGTATAATCTGTAATAGTAGAGCCTCATTTTAAGGTAAAATTTTCTGATTGTTTACCCCTTAGGGATAAAAGAACTGAGAAAACTATGGCCAGTTACCAGCTATATCACTTTGTATATCAGTTTCCTGATCTGCAAAATGGGGATGAAAATAGTATTTACATCATACAGTTATTGTTACTATTAAAGCAGCTTTGACAATAGCTGGCTCAAAGAATTGTTATGAGACTGAGAGTATGAAAGGATAAATTTTAGAATATCATTCAGTAATTGTCTCTACATAATCAAATTTAAATTTGACCTTTTTAAGTACAAAAAAGTTTGCTGTTTTTTGTTTTTTTAAAGGAGGGGTTTGAACCATTTCCTTTGGCACTATTAGCAGGTATAAACAACCAAAAGACAAATCAAAAACTACATTGAGGCCGGTCATGGTGGCGCATGCCTGTAAGTAGGAGCCTAGGAAGCCACAGCCGGGACCAGGGATTGTGGTTCTAGTCCTGCTCAAGACAACGTAGGGAGCTCTAGTTTCAAAAATATAGCTGGCCATGGTGGCATGGTGGCACGTGCCTGTAATCCCAGGTACCTGGGAAGCTGAGGCTGGGGACTGCTTGAGTCCATGGTATCCCAGGTAATGTGAGCCTGTGGTTCCATGGGCAAAAATAGCGAGACCTAGTCTCAAAAGAAACAAAAACAAAAACAAAAAAAAAACCCACTACATTGAAAGGAAAAAGCAGGAGCATTCTAAAAGAGTTAACTGCTTTTTTTTTTTTTTTTTTTTTTTTTTTTGATGAAAATGCCTTCTGATTAAACTTGGAAATAATATTTCCTGAAGACTAATAAAAGAACTCCAAAGACTTATACAAAGGTTATCACTCATCTTACATGGTAAAAGGTAAAATTTGAATTATATACATTGTATATACACATATACAAATACATAATTCATTTTAGATTATAAAGTAGTGACTACTTTGGAACAAAGACATTACCGTCAATGCATTTCAGGAAAATATCAGGAAGCAAAGCAAGGAAAATAAATGAAGCAAAACTTATGGGATTACTTTCTAATTCAAAACTGTACATACATAATTTTAATTAATAATGGATGCATCAAGGGTTGTAAAATATGACCTGTATGACTTATGATTTGAAAGGCAACTGCTCTACAATCACAGGCATAGGCTACATGAGCTTTCTTTCTGTTCTCTCAAATAATTAACATTCTTCGATAGATGTATTTCAAACAGCATAACTGGCTATTCAGAGTGAATCTTTTACAAAGATCTCAGAAATGCAATTATTTAATAAATTTAAATTTTCTTTAATTTCAGGAAAAGGATATAATTTAGAAGGCAAGATTCAGAGTCATATCCACTTAGTGTTTTTAATTTTAGTTGATAACATATTGAATATGAATAAATATAAAACATATCTTAAAAATAAACCCTTCTAAATGTTTGCGATTTATGTTATTCATTTTAAAATAAAAGTGTACATATTTGTAACTGTTCCATATAAAGTCTATGGATTTATGGTCACAATAAAATTACCAAAGCTCTGAAGTGTTTAAAGTGTAAAATAGCTGATATTATCTGATAATGAGACTAAAATTTTAAGTGGTAAGAGTGAAAGAAAAAAATATTCTTTCACCTTCTGTTTGTAGAATCACATTTGGACATAACATCAAAAAAGTTAAGCTTGAAGTTTTCAAAAGCATTCTTGACAAGAATATGTCAACATACTGTTCCAGAAGATTTTGGTTAATTATCAAATATTTAAATCATAAATTTTCTGAGATATTTCTTTTTTTCCCCAAAAGTTTTCATGACTACAGAATGACTCACATATTTTCCACACAGGAAAACATAAGTAAAATGATTAGGAATTAAACCTTTGTGAAATAAATTCATGGGAAACTCCTTGGATATTTACACGTACACAGACAATGATCATGCTATCAGTTTATAACTGCATTTTCACCAAATTTCCTAAATAAGATATTTCATCTTTCAGTGTGCTCATCTGTTTCAGTTACATGGGAAGTTCCTCATAGGTGCCTTTTAAATTACATATAGTTACACTTTGAGCCAAACATTTTCCTTGCCCTGAAATTTTCTTATATTCTCCAACAACTGAATTGTAATTGACTGACAATCTGGACAGATGATAAATTGTCTAAATAAAGAAATTATTAGTCTTTCAATTAGATCAAAATATGAATTGGAAATATGAAATTAGTCATGATTATGTTTCCATATAATCAAAATATGGAAAAGTTATAACTTTTCAAAATTTTATTACCTTAAAATTGACCTTTCCCCATATTTTCCTAGGAATTTTTCAACATACATCCTTATGATTAATAATATCAGAATTCTATACTGACAAAAATTTCATAGACAAGATATAGGAATCGAATATATTTCTTCACTTAATTTGTATGATTGCATAGAATAGCTTTGTTACTATATATGCCTCTAGAGAAGTAAAGCAATTTGGAGAGTAGAAGAGGAGTACAAAGGAAATTAACAGAACCACAACAATTAGAATGAAATGAATATTTTGTATATTTTGCTCAGTATTATACAAACAAGATTAGTTATCTGTAATTATTGCATAATCTATTTCAAAAAGCAAAAAAAACAAAAACAAAAATACAGTCTTTTCTCAGCAAAATTGAGTAGCATCTCCTTCTGCCTCCTACGGTTAAAACTGCAGTTTTCTAGTTCAATATGCAACAGTCTTGTGAGAAAGAAATATTTTAGTACTAACTACAAGTCATCAATGTCAAACATCAAATATTTCCCATTCATAAATTGCTTCTTCCTACTTTCCTCTTTTGTTTCTCAAGATACATGATATTAATATCATCTATGCATGAAATAACTGATACTGACTTTAGATATATTTGATGAATTTTATTAGGCTATTTTTTAAACACATTCAACATAAAGTTTCTTCCACAGGTTGAAATGATCTTATATCAATACAAAATAATTATATTTTGGTACTGGAATATAGACAATAATTCTTTCACAATAGAGGGTACCTAATTCCTCTGTAAAATATTATAATTTGAGTGATTATTTTTCGGAATTTATTAAAAAGAAAAAAAAATTTTAGAAATGGAAAGATAACTATTAGGTCATCTAATCCATGTGTTGTCATGTACTTACTCCTACCACATATGCAGAACAGACCATTCCAGAAGATGCCCTTCACTTGACAGAAATCCCATAAATTTAGAGTTTAAGATACAGGATATATTCAATTTTTCCTCAAAGTGTTCTCAAAAGATAAAATCCCACATAATCATGTAGATTTAAGGGGTGCTTCCTCATATAAGGAGATAACTGCAAAGCAAAAACATACATATATACTCACAAAAAGCTTTCAATTTACATTTGGGTATGCAAACTCTTGGTCATAGCTACAGAGATAATAAATTTAGAACAGAAATAGGCATTTTCAATACTAAACTGTTCGAATTAGTTTTGTTTTTTCTCATCAATTGCTCATTTATACATTGGTAGTCACTATCATAACTTTCTCTGCATCAAAAAATATGTATACCATTAAACGTTCACAACACTGAATTATATAAGAGAAATATTAGAATCCATAACTCTCAAAGTGGATTTTATTTACTATTAGAAGTAGTGTCTATAGGCAGGGGTGTGGGAACAGCAACTCATATAATCAACCTGACAGATGAGGTGAACAATCTGAGATTTGGAAAGTTTTCTTAACCTCAAAATAATCACAGGTATAATATGGAAGAGAATATTAAAAGTCATAAACATTCTAAATCCATTTTAATCAAAATAACACATAAATGTAGTTTTAAAAGTTTGACTAGCTCTAGAAGATTGATAATGAAAATGCCGCATCCCATTCCCACCACCCAGATTCCAGCTGCACAAAAGAAGCCCCTTTCAATGTTTCATGACACTATTTTAGACCTTCACTGATAGGGTGTGCTACCCCACCCCACCCCCATTGTCTCCTGTTTAAGACTGCAGATTTCAAGGACAGATGCTAAAATGTGAGAATGACCTTAGTTGGAATTTCCCTTCAGGGAGAGGTTGGTGGAGAAAGAAGTGAAATGGTCAAGGTGAAACAGGTTTCCTGGAAGGCAGGAAATCAGGGTATAAAAAGGGTGTGCAAACAAAGAGAAAGATTCGGATTCTGATTCGAATTCTGATTCAGAGGCAATATGGAGATCAGATAGAGAGAGAGGTTCAATGGAGGAGAGATGGGAATTGGCCATCTTGGAAAGATGTGAGTCATGTGAACATGGCCAGGCGTGGGGGCCTATAACCTTTGGCTGGCCCAGACTGGCAGCATGTGTGCTGAATGCAGTTAAGGAGTTTGCAGATTTGAACTCCATGTTGGAGTTTGTTTTGCTGAGTTTAACTTGTGTCTGCAAGAGGCCATGCAAGACAGGCCTGAAAAGAAAGTGAACTTGGCTGGGTCTGGTACCATGAAGTTCCTGCTACCTGAAGGTGACAAGGAGAACACAGCATGGAAGACAAGGAGGAGCAAGCCAAGGGAGCAGCCAAAGGAACATGCCTTCAAGCGTCTGGACATGGACTCTGACTGGACATTGGTGAGATGATCAAGATTGAGAGACTGAGGATTTCTGGGCAACTTTGGATAATGCTGAGAAAGGTTTTGGACAATGTTAAAGAAATGGGAGTTTTCCTTACATGTTTCTTGTGTAGTTATTAGGATAATTAGAAGTCACTTTGTTAGAAATAAATTAGTCTGTACTGATAGTCTTGCATTGGTTTGGTAATTTGGTTAAAAAGGCTGGGGATGGTGGAAAGAACCCACAAGTGTAGAGTTTAAACTGTTTTTAAGGTTTTTTTCCTGCAGTTTTTGGAGCTGGGAGCTGAGAAGCAGCTGGCTGGCTTTTGCATATCAATAGTGCACAGGTAGAGTGTAAATGCTAATGAACAGTGTGTAGCCTCCTTCCTAGGGAGAGAAGCAGGCCTAGGTGAGGCAGCCTCAAGGTAAAGATAAATGGCCTGCTTGTAGCCTGCTTCAGGGAGAGAGAAGCAGGCCTTTATGTGTTAAAGTGAAGGTAAAAATCCCTTCATGGTCACCCTGTTTCATCAGCAGTGACTTCCTTTAGTTTCTCTTTAATTTATTCACTACAAAAGACAGGATTTCCCTTTCATCGTTCATATATAGCCAGTTCCCTTTCCTGCTTCTCCTTACATCCAATTCATTTTCAGACACAAGAGCTTTAATAAGTCATTTTTATGTTTATATAATGGTGAATGTGTTCATGGCTGAACTATGCAATACACTATGATTTTGTTTTCTTTCTTGCAAAACTATTTGGTTTTGCCTCAATTATTGACTCATTTTTGTATTTTTTTTCCATGTAGCTGTCACATCTATCGTAAAACTCTCCAATAGAATTATAAATGTTTCTCAGATAGACAAACATTAATGGGCAGAACATGTCCTCCTTTTATAAAAGCTCCTAAAGTCATCTTCTCAACCAACCATGGCATGGTTATGAAAGAGGTACCAAGAAAACAAGGATATCAGGGCAAAAAGCAGGTTTTTTAGAAGCAATACTAGTCAACGGATTCATATCCAAAGGCTGAGTACCCCTAACTGGGAGTTAGGGTACTTTACCCTAACTGGATGTTCTGGATGAGCTATCTGGGTGGGTAGTACAAGGCCTGACGTGGCAAAGGCAGAATGAGGAAGATTCAAGGGGAAATTGGGTTGCGTACGAGTAAACCAAATCAGTAAGTCATGGGTTGTTTTTCTAGACAGTTGTTTTACTAGACTCTTAGGCTGTATTTCTTAGGTTACTGGGCTTCAACATACTTCAGGTGTTCATGCTTTTACCTGATCATCATGCTTCAATTACTATGTAGGATTGAAGCAAAGCAGTTTTCCTGGATTTCCTTTTCCTTTTCCTTTATCCTGTAGACATTACATAGTTACTTACTTATCTCTTTCTTCTTTCTTGGTGTAATCCTTAACTTAATGAAACATTCTTTTAGACATTTAATAGGAAGGAAATTTTTAGATTCTGAGATTTTGAATATATGAAATATTTTTTATTGATTACTAGAAAATTTGTTTGGTTATAGAAGAATTCCAGGGTTTGGAATTTGTTTGCTTACAGAAGAATTCATTTTGATAGTGTGTGCCCCCCCCCATTGTCTCCTGCTTAAGACTGCAGATTTCAAGGACAGGTAATGTTAAAATGGGAGAATGACCTTAGCTGGAATTTCCCTTCAGGGGGATGCAGGGGGAAGAAAGAAGTGAAATAGTCAAGGTGAAACAGATTTCCTGGAAG
>PVHY01018235.1:0-29672 GCA_004024945.1 Uropsilus gracilis
AGTTTTTTCTGTTATTTTTTTGTCCCTTTCTGTCTGTTGCTTTGTTTTTGTTCTCTGTTTCCTAGTCTTTCTGCATATTTCTCCATCAACCTTTTTCTCACCAGCTGCATACTGAAAGGATGGAGAGGAAGGAGGGAACAGATATGAGAGAATGGTGGGGAAACATGAAAGAATGGCAGCGAGGAAAGAGAACAGGAGTCGGGCTGAGTAGAATTAAGAAGAGTTTATTGCCGTGAGCTCCTGGATGAGGTCCATTAACGCAGGGTGGGGGCTTAGTGGAGTTGGTGTCTGCTTTTATAGGGGCAAGTACATGGGGGGGGTGAGTTTTGCTAGTGTGACGGGCAAGGTTAGCAAGGACAAGGTCCTTCGCTGGGGAAGGTGGAGGCTGAAGATCTTCTCAGCTGTAGCCTGAGGGTAAGACTTGGGCTGGGTAGTGTCCATAATCCTTTTATGGTTGGAGACTCCCAGCGCCCCCAATCTGACCTTTCACTTACCCTGTCACTTCTGCTTCTTTCTGGAGTCCTGTTTCCTTCCTTTGCTTTCTTGTGGCTTTTGTTTTTCTATTATGAGGGCTTGTGACTGACTTACTGTAGCCCCTGTCTTGTCTCTGCTGTTAGAGAAAGGCTCCTGCATGCTTGCTGTCAGGAGAGGTTATCCATGAGGTGCAGTGTGGGTCCATTGTCTGAACAGATCAATTATGGGGAGGAAGGACGAGTCCCAAGAAGGGATCCAGCAGATGATGTTTATTCTGTTGCACAGGGACCTGTGGGTTACAGGTGATTATTGACTGGGTAGTCTGGTATTAATTGTGATATTTGGAGAGAGAGGCAGGCTTTTTTACTAGAAATCCTTTTTCTGTTAGCTTTTTCTGAACTAGG
This sequence comes from Uropsilus gracilis, assembly GCA_004024945.1. Taxonomy (NCBI): domain Eukaryota; kingdom Metazoa; phylum Chordata; class Mammalia; order Eulipotyphla; family Talpidae; genus Uropsilus; species Uropsilus gracilis. Next base: position 879 of record PVHY01018235.1, read on the forward strand.
GAAAAGCCTCTATACCTTGCAGTTTCATACTAACAACCAGGCAGGAGCCTTTAACCTTCAAACTTCCAGGCTAATTACCTTTGTTATTCAAATACCTGTGGCTTGCCTGCTGCTTGCCCAGGCTCACCCAAGCCAGAGGAAAAAAGTTTTAAAACCTGCAGCTTGCCTGCTGTCTCAAGGCCTTTTCCAGACTGAAGAAAACAAAACAAAACAAAATGTTCAAAGCAGATTATGTCTTGGGTTCTTAGCCATCCACAACCACCTTACTATACTTTCAAAACCAAACCAAACTCTTATAAAGTGAATAAACTGTTTATTACCAAACAAAGTGATTACCTATATATGTACTACAAGATAAGCATGAAAAACCCAGTTACCCCACCATTGTCCAAACTGTCCTTTATGTACATAGTCTCTGGTCACCTCACCACGTGTCACAGTCAATCTGAGTTCAGCAACACGTGTTCCAATCGCAGGGCATCCTTTTCCTCCTTTGGCGTTTCAGCTTCTTCCAAGCACATGGTCAAAGATGTGTTCTTGTGGCATCCTTAATTCCAGGCAGTAGAAGGATATAGGAATCCTTAACGCCAGGCAGTAGAAGGATATAGGAACCAACAGCAAGTCCATCTCAGACCTCCTCACAGCCTCTCCAAAAGCATGAGTCAAACCAAGTAAGACAAACTCCAACACGTGCTTCAAACTTCTAAACTCCTTAGACTCCCTTTAGCACACACGCTCAGCTTATGCATGCTAAAGCCATGAGTTCACAAGTTTGGACCCCACACCAGGCCCAGGTCACTTTCGGCACTGTGGCCACTCACATCCTCCTTTTTCCAAAATGGCTGATTCCTTCTTGCCCTAAGCCCTTTTATATCAATAATATTTGTTTTCACTAGTTTCTGGGAAGCCTTGTCAATAGTGCCACTCACAAACCTCCTTCCTCCTCCCCCTTCTATCTTTCTGAAAGGAAATTCTAATGAAGGCCATTCTCACATTTCAGCATGTCCTCCTTGAAATTTGCAATTCTAAAGCCACAGGGAAGTAGCTCCATTTTTTTTTTTCTCTAGCTTTATCGGTGTATCATTGTTTTGTTAATGGAGGTATCCTGGGGGTACCCTCCAACCGGTGGTCTGGGCTTAGCTCTGGGCAGCAAAGTGATAAGCGAGGCAGGTTTTGGGAAGACTCCCAGCAGCCTGCATTCCTTTGGCCTTCTCTCACCTTGACCATTGCCACTCCCCCACTCCCTCCCTCAACCCCCCATATGACTGACTAGTAAGCACCTGGGTCACTGCCAGTGTACTGAGTGAAAGCTCTGGAAGTGCCCTGGAGAGTCCCCCACCCCCCAAGCTTGTTTATTTCACAGACTGGGCCTACCTAGTTCCCCCCACTACCTGCTTTCTGACAGTTGCCCCCGAGGGAAGTGGCCGTCAGGGGAAAGTCACTTCTACCTTGATTCCAGTAGGGCTCATCAGTTCCTCTCTTGGCCAAAAACAAAAACACAATATGCTTTTGTTTCCTACTGAGAATTTATGGTCTTCTGGGGGAAGCTCCACCTAGGATTGAGGGAGAGACCTCCTTGAGTCTGCTGTCTTCTGGACTGCTTGAGATTAAGCTGTGCTGTGAAGTGAGAATGCTGTGGAACTGGAGGGGGGGAAGGGGGCTCAGTGGGGGGGGGGGGCTCTCTGGTATATTTGAAGAGCCTACAGAGGAAGTGAAGCTACCTTGAGAGTGGAGTTGTGGCTGACTGGGGGGGAGAAGGAGGGGAGAGACTTCTTTATGTGTTTATCTGAGATCAGTAAGGAGAGAGTGACTGAAGCAGAGTACAGATCAATAGAAGTAGGTAGAAGAGACCTAGAGGATGAGCACAACAGATCCTGTGATGATATTTGAGGTTCACAAAAAAGTTATATTTTGGGAGGTCAGAGGTGTCATTATGGAATCTGTGGATATTTGGGTCTGTTCTTTCCCACCTCCCCTCCCCGTGGATCAGAGCAGACCCTGTTTAGCCAGGGGTAAAGTCCTGGACCATCAACTTGGGGGGTCAGCTGTCACTGAGGTGTGTGAAGAACCAGAGCATAAAGCCAGTCATGCTGACAGAACCTTAGGGAATCCCACGTGAGCCTGTTTCTTCACTAAGAACTGAAGGTTTGTATGGAAATAGGGGTGGGTATCAGTAGGATCTGTGGGAGTTAGCTTCTTATAACCTTAGTTTCCTTATCAATAAATGGGAATAGGAATGTCTATTTGGAGAGTGTGAGAATTGTGAGTAACATGTGAAGTTGTTGGGCACTTAATATACTACATTTACATGCGAAACATTGTCTTTCTAATTCCCAGGTGACCTGCTACCTGCACTGAAATTCAACTCATTTATTGGTTGGCCTCTCTTGTCCCTACTATTTTATAAGCCGTAGAGAAATCTTATATCTCATCTGATTGAAAATTTGGGCACCTGAGTAGGAAGAGGGGGTGAAGTCCACCATTTCTGGGGGTGGGAACCATTTAAAAAGATTGGTTCTGGGTATCAGAATGTGTGAATAAGCCGGGCATGGTGGCTTGTGCCTGTAAGCTTCAGCCTATGAAGCGGCTGGGGCTAGGGATCGCGGTTCGAGTCCCGCCTGGGGCCCATAGCGAGACCTAGTTCCAAAAAAATAGCTGGGCGTGGTGGCATGCACCTGTAATCTCAGCTACCTGGGAAGCTGAGGCTGGGGGATGCTGGGGTCTGTGGTACCCCGGGCAACGAGAGCCTGCAGTTCCACGGGCAAAAATAGCAAGACCTAGTCTCAAAAAAAAAAAAGAATAAGTGGAGTTTATTTGTCTGTAGGGGAGGGACTGTTGGTAGCTCTCAGCTGGGGCAGATGGAAACATCACCTGCCCCCCCTTTGCCAGCTGTGGTAATGATTAGTCCTTTGGCCTCTTTGCCTTCAGCAGGTGTGCCTTCAGAACAGAAGTGATGCTCTCTGCAAAGGGAGGTTGGGCCTCTCTGCCCTCAGCCCCAGCCTGCCAGTGAGTGACTGTATGGTTTTCTTCCTAGGTCTGCTGACATTTGTGAACTGTGCCTACGTCAAGTGGGGCACCCGTGTACAGGACACGTTTACTTACGCCAAGGTCCTGGCGCTCATTGCCATCATCATCATGGGCCTTGTTAAACTGTGCCAGGGTAAGAAGGGCCTAAGGTGGGGAGGAGGGTGGGTGACTCCATGAGTCCTTCTGGGGTCCCGAGGAGGACATGAAACTGTGTTAGCTCCACTGCTCAGCTCTTTCTATATCTGTGCTAGACTGTCAGCGAGTGCAGGGGATCTGCCCCTGGGCTTCTTGGGTCAGGCTGGCCTGGCCTCAGGCCCGCTTTCTCTTTGTGCAGGCTGGGAGCATTCCAGGAAGCCAGCCTGGGCCTGGGAGCCCTAGAAACTTGGGCCATGCACAGAGTCATAAAAATAATCAGTGAGGATAGGGTGTCCTCCTGTTTTAGGTCTGTGATTGCCAGGCAGAGACTAGGAAAGCTTGGGAGGTGGTATGTATATGCTAAGGAGATGGGGTTTGCAGGCCTTATTTTTCATCTGGACTTGTTCTTCCTCAGTATTTCTTCCCCAAGTCAGCTCTCAGTGAGGTATTAAAATACTCTGAAGGTGACACAGACTTTCTGGTATGTTGACTTTAGATAGTTTTCTTTCTTTCTTTTTTTTTTGAGACTAGGTCTCACCATTTTTGCCCATAGAACTGCAGGCTCATGTTGTCCAGGGTACCACGGACTCAAGCAGTCCCCAGCCTCAGCTTCCCAGGTAGCTGGGATTACAGGTGCACACCACCACACCCAGCTATTTTTTTGGGACTAGGTCTCACTGTGTTGCCCCGAGCAGGACTCAAACCCCATCCTTAGCCCCAGCCGCTTCATAGGCTGAAGCTTACAGGCACGAGCCACTGTGCCCGGCTTGACTTTAGATAGTTTTCATTCCTGCATCAGTGCAGACTGGCAGTGAGGTAACAAGGCTGCCAAAACCTCCTGGGCCCTCTGAGAAGCTCTTGAGGCATCGTTGAACAATCAGCTAGCAACCCAGTTCTCTAGTTTATGTCTCTGGACTTGGTTATGCCAATAATCAACTGGGAGCTGAGACACTTCCCCCCACACAGCTCCATGCCCCTCCAGCTCAGACCTATGGGAGTGAATTTTGGATGGTTTATAAAAAAGGTGTGATTCTAAAATGTGCCCTGGGTGACTCTTAGGCAGTTGGTTCAGCACCTTTGTACTACCATGCCAATTTAGGATAGCCAGCTACGGATGCCCCAGCTATCAGGTTGTCTCAGGAACATTCTGGGGTCAAAAAATTGGATGACTGAGTAATCCCTCCTGCAGGTCTGTGCCTTAAGGAGCCACTGCTGTGTGTGACAGCAGGCACCTCTGGGGCATAGGACTCTTTCTTTTTGGTGCCAACACTGCCCTGTTTGCCTTCCTGAGGGATGGGTCTAGCTTTCTCCAGGGAGCAGCAGACTTCCTCTCAAGTCTGGGTTTTGTTAAAAGTCTCCAGTGTGTCTGGTCTCTGGCTTGGGCAGCTGGGTCCTGGTGCCTTGAGCCTCTGGTGTCCTCTAGACAGTGAAAAGTCCCTGGGTGCATCTGCTAGGGTGGAGGTGGCTTAGGCCTACCCCTAACCCAGTTTTATAGTCTCAGTTCTTGTAGCCTGTGATTTCCCGTCTCATGCAACCACACCACGTAGAGCGACAGAATTCTTTGTGACCGAGGAACACTTTGATCAAATTGTGCATGGGTCTGGGCCAAGAGAACTAGTGCCACAGTAGGTCTAAATGTTAATTAAAAATGACCCCTTTCTGTGGAACGGGGTTCTTTCAAAAAATAGGAAGAACTGTGGCATGCTCTGAGGTTGCCTGCAGGAAATGGGAATTCATTAGACTTTGGAAAGGATGTTTTCACATCAGACAGAGGGCAGCCAGGAAAACCTTTATTTTCTCCGAGATTGTCTAGTTTTACTAAAAGAATATGAACTTTCTGAGGGAGTAGGTGGGGTGGTAAAGGCAGGGAACGGGTGGTAATTATTGTCTTGGTATTAAATTGTTTTTTCCCCCCTCTTGCTTTTCCCCTCTTGGCCTTTCCCCTCTTGCTTTTCCCCTCTTGCCTTTTCCCTCTTTCATTCTCCTTTTTTGCCATCTCTCTTTTATTTTGCTTCCTTCCTCCATCCTACCCCTCTCCCATTCCTTCCCCCTTCTCCTTCCTCTTCCTTCTCCCTGAACCCCCCATCTACTTTGCCTCTCACAGGACACTCTGAGCACTTCCAGGATGCCTTCAAGGGTTCCTCCTGGGACATGGGAGACCTCTCTCTCGCCCTCTACTCTGCCCTCTTCTCTTTCTCAGGTTGGGACACCCTTAATTTTGTAACAGAAGAAATAAAAAACCCAGAAAGGTAAAGGCATGATCACACCGTCACTGTCACTCCCCAGCTTGACTGGAACTCCTGATGATAGTGGGCATGCTGTTCCTCCTCCCTTCTTCCTCCTCCTCCTTTCCCCCTCCCTGCTTCACCTGCTCCCCTCAGAGGGATTACCAGCTGGGATGGGAAAGCCCCTGGCTCCTTGCCCTCCTGTTCACCCTGGAGCACCCCCAGGCCTCTTGGGAAGAGCTCCTGCAGTCGCAGCAGTACAATCAGCACTCGTACTGACGCTGAAGCCTGGGGACCCCGAAACTTATTCTTGGGAGGCAGGTCTCAGGCTGGCTTCTAGTCCCCAGAGGACGAGTCCTTCAGCGGGATCTGTTGTTCCTGCTATGGCATGGATCAAGTGACTTGGATCCTGAATGTTCCCTGTTTCTCTTTCCCTTCCCCTTCTTCCTCCCACCACTCCTTTCTCTCATTCAGTAGAAAATATCCAGTGACTGGGGATATGAACCCACTCTAGGCCACATGGGGGTGAGAAGCCTGCCTCAAAGACCCAGAGGCCAGGGAACTATTAAAAGTCAGGAAAAAAACAACAAAAAACCCTGAGTGAACTTTGACCTCAAGGAGAGCTTGGTTCTAGGTAGGCTGTCTCACTTGTCCTGACAGAAATTTGCCCCTGGCCATTGGGATTTCTATGCCTATTGTGACGTTCATCTACATCCTGACCAATGTGGCCTACTACACAGTGTTGAGCATTTCAGATGTCCTTGGCAGTGATGCCGTGGCTGTGGTGAGTCTCTTGGGAACCTAGGTTGCCTCATCTTTTGCCACTGCAGCCTCCAGCTCTGTGGGGCAAGGTGATGGGTCTAAGCTAGTGTGGGCAACCTAACTACAACAGCGTTTTCCCTGAGAGCATAGATGCGGGAGGCTTGTGGAATCCTGCTTTGTGCTGAGCCCCTTTGGCTTTCTGCCCCCAGACCTTTGCTGACCAGACATTTGGCATTGTCAGCTGGACCATTCCCATTGCTGTCGCCCTGTCCTGCTTTGGCGGCCTCAACGCATCTATCTTCGCCTCATCAAGGTACTGTGTCTCCGCTTCACCCATACAGTATTTAATTCTCTGCGACTCCAGGTGAGCCCGTAAGAGCCCTTACCCCCTGATACATTTTTTTTGTGTGTGTGTGTCTATGCATGCACCTGCACACTGATGTCTGTGCTGGTAGCTCACATTTCCAGTTGAGGCGAGGACAGATTGGTAGGAGGTGGAGGGGGGGATGGGACTCATTGGCTTAGATCTGGCCCAGTCAGTGCTAGGCAGGGCTTCTGTGGGTGACCTGCCATGGCTGCACGCAGACCTCAGACCGGTCAATCCGGGGATTAGTGAGCCCTTGCTGGGTCTCAGGCACTGGTGTAGTATGACTGCCCTTTATTTCACAGAGAGTGCCCGAGGCTAACACGTGGGCTCCTGCTCTTCTCCCCGTGCAGACTTGTCTATGAGCCCTTTCCTTCCTGCTCTCCTCCCTGTGCCCTTTCCTTCCTGTGTGTTTCGGAGAAAAGAGCAGCTCTGCCTCCCCAGCTGCCGCTGCTCCTGCTCGCCCTTCTCTGCATCCAAAACTTCCCAACTGGCTCTGCCAGTCATCCCCGAATAAATACTTAGATAGTAAGTGCTTTTCATCTCACTCAGAGATCTTGTGGCATTTGTGGCGGAAGGGCGGGGGCACTCAGAGTAAGAGCTGGACCTGTGCACTGCAGCGACAGGAAGACAGTGCAGATTGCTTCCCCCCGTGTTACCTTTCCCACCTTCCCCGTGCTACCCATGCCGCTGTCTTGGCTCTGTACTGGAGACCTTTACCTCAGCTACACGGTGCCCCTTCCACCATTCCTTTTACCACATTTCTTCTCCACCTGGTACAAAATAAGAGCCTTGTGAGCCAATTTGACACCTGCCTTACGACACTTCTCCAGGTGACATCACTCCAAACTTTGTGGAGTTGCATGCTCCAGGATGATGCCAGGGTGGCCTTTTGCTTCCCTGCTGCTGTTTCCCTGGTCTGTAGAGCTTGTAAGGTGCGGAGAGGAAGTTTGGTTTGTCCCATGGACCCCAGGCTCACCCTGGCACTTCATGCATCAGCTTCTCGGGTAAATAAGTAGAAGGCACAACAGAAGCCTGCCTGCCTGTTGTTAAAAAGCCACGGTACTGCTAAATATGAAATCTGTAGAGTGACAGTGTGGGGGGGTACCCCCGGTGAGATGGATTGGGGTGCAGGTAGGTGATGGGGAGGTATCTTAGAGAAGTGGGTGTGTCTGTGGGTGATGGTCCGTTCCATAGCTGTGGGACTGGGAGTGTCAGTAGGTGACAGTGGGATAGGGCCTTCGTGGATGATGGTAAGGGGCCCGTGGTTGAAGAGCGTGGGCTGGTATGGATAAAGGGATGGGTTGGCTGGGCTGGCCACACACAGAAAATACAGAATCTTCTTGAGAGATTGCCCCCTGCTCTTTTCTGGCACTCTGAGTCGAGTTTGAGTAAGGAATGTAACACAGCTGCGTAAAAGGATCCTGCTGACATACTTCTTGTAATTCCAGGTTGTTCTTTGTGGGCTCCCGTGAGGGCCACCTCCCCGATCTTCTGTCCATGATCCACATTGAGCGTTTCACGCCCATCCCTGCTTTACTGTTCAATGTAAGCTCTGCAGAGGGGTATGGGGGTTGGCTATCTCTGTGTATTTTGTACTCTTCCTGCTAACTTTATGACTGTTGGTGGGAGGTAGTACTAGCTTCTTGAGATGCTTCCCAAGCCTCTCAGTGTTTCCTCCTTTTTCTTAAAATTGAAAAAGTATATAATGATAAAACATAGTCATATTAGAGAAGGCAAACTATAAAAGAATATAGAAACGAATTTATAAAAACTATTGTGTCAATGACTTACTTTTAAAAATTTAATCATATTTAGAAAAACCAGGCCAGTTTTATACCATCTACCCTAGGGGCCACTATTTGTATCACAGGCATCACAGATTTATATATAGTAGATGGCAGTAAAACTCCAGTAAATCCTAAAAAAATTGGTAAATTATGAAAGTTGTTTTAAAGAACCCTGAAGAAGGTCTGTTGTTTTCTAATTTGAATTAAGGTTTACAGAGATCCTGGAAAGGCCTTTCTCCAAGGTTTAGCTCATTTTTCTTGTCATTTAACTTAAGTTTAAAGTTTGGACTCATCTGGATTTTATATTTTGGTGTATGGAGTGAGTAGGGATCTTCATTTTTCTCCAGTTACTAGCCAGCCTGTGCCATTACTTATTGAATCATCAATTTTTCTGTGATTGTCAGATTTTTATCACATAAAAATAAATTATATTTAATTTTTTAGGTTTAAGGTACTTAAGATGTGCCCTTAAAATGTATTATTTTAACTAAGCCTCCCCATCAGCACCAAGCTTCACTATTTAGCTTTCTATTGAACATCTGAAGATATTTTTTCCCTCCTTGAGTTCCTGGCAATTCATACATCTGTCTTGATAGATTTTGATATATTATCAAAATAACAACATGCTTTCAATCTGCTGGGTGGCATGGCACTGACTGTAAGTGTAGAGCTCTGTCATCTCGTCCTTTAAATTAACTCTCCTTCCATCTTGCCTTTCTGCTCTCAGTACAGGGTCCTCATACTCTCCCCTCCAGAATGGGCTCTTTTTCATTGATAATATAGGAGAAAATATAGGCAGGAGCAACACCATATTCTTGAAATATAAGCAAATCTGATCTCATCCCAGGACTGCACTCTTTTGTTCCCGAGGGGAAACTCTTTGTCATAGCTCCCTCCCCTGGTCTATCCTTCATTTTGGTCATCTACATTTGTGAGGTCTCAGGATAGCAAGATGGTCCTAGGGGCATTTTCCTCATTTGACTGCCAGGTAGTTGGGAACACTGGGAGCAATGTCCTTTTTCTTTTTGAGACTAGGTCTCACTACTTTTGCCCATGGAACCGCAGGCTCATGTTGTCCGTGGTACCACAGACTCAAGCAGTCCCCAGCCTCAACTTCCCAGGTAGCTGGGATTACAGGCACGTGCCACCACGCCCAACTGTTTTTTTGGAACTCCCTGCCCCTGGCAGGACTTGAACCATAATCCCTGGCCCCGGCCGTGGCTTCCTAGACTGCCACCTACAGGCCATGCGCCACCATGCCCAGCCTACAATGTCCTTTTTCAACACCATGTGGTTCATGTTGAGGCTGGGTGTTGACGTGAGGAGAGCCTCACTGTTTGCCAGCAGAAGAAAGGAGTATGGCTTGTTAGTGAAGTGCTTGCAAAGAGAAGAGACACTGAGGGTAGGTAGGGCCCCCAAGGGAAGAGGGGTAGATAACTTGAAGCTTAGTGGAAGGACCCATCTGATGCCAACGGGTTGCTGAAGGACTGGAGGTAACAAGTGAAGCCAAATCTGCAGTCAGCAGGTCTGGCTCGGCTCTGGATGACGGAGTGTCTGGGGTGGCTGGTGATGGCGTGCTTCCCTGCCTCTTCCTACAGTGCACCATGGCGCTCATCTACCTCACCGTGAAGGATGTTTTCCAGCTTATCAACTACTTCAGCTTCAGCTACTGGTTCTTCGTAGGCTTGTCTGTGGCTGGACAGCTCTACCTTCGCTGGAAGGAGCCTGACCGTCCCCGGCCTCTCAAGGTCCGCACCCCTGGACTGACTAGGAAGGGTGGGCCATGTCCCCAGGGTACCCTCTTGCCTGTGGACTGTTTCCCCTTCACACTCACCTAATATCTTACTCCCCTCCATTTCAGCTGAGCCTGTTTTTCCCCATCGTGTTCTGCATATGCTCCCTGTTTCTGGTGATTGTGCCCCTCTACAGCGACACCATCAACTCCCTCATTGGCATTGGTATCGCCCTTTCCGGAGTCCCTGTCTACTTCCTGGGAGTTTACCTGCCAGTGTCCCGGAGGCCGCTCTTTATTCGGAATTTCCTGGGTGAGCCCATCTCTTGGGGGTGGTGTGTGTGTTTTGTGTGTATGTGTCTACACTAGTGTATCTACACTAGTGTGTGCAGAGGTGGGGCTACTGGCTAAGTTTACTCCATCCTAGTGATGCTTTGGTGGCCAGGAGGTCTTTACTTACTTTCTCTCCTATTGATCTTGACAGGATCACTTTAGTGCTAACTTGAGACCCGTTTGGGGATTAAAATGCTGCCTCCTGAAAGTTTGGGGAGACAGGACATTAGTCCTTGCTGTAGCCATTAGTGGTTGGATGTGAGGAGAGTGGTGAGACGTGAGAGCGAGGAGCTAAGCCTGGCACAGGGTTATCGCTGGGCAGGTGGGAAAGGAGTGTCAGATATGCTGTCAGTCCTGTGGCATCAGACTGAGGTTGGAGCTGAATGTGTTTGCTAAATTCTGTTCTTCTGTTTTCCTTTAGCTGCTATCACCAAAGTCACCCAGGGGCTTTGCTTTTGCGTCCTGACTGACCTAGATGTAGATGAAGAAAGGAAGGTGGATAGTAAAACTGACTAGATACCGGAAGTGACACTCCCTGCGGCCTGGAAGTCTACCTATGGTTACAGCCACCAAAGTCCAGATGACAAGACTGTGCCCCTGTCCTCCCTGTACTAAAGTAGCCTATTGGCTCACACTGAGGAGGCTTAGAGCTGAAGCCTCCTCAAAGCTGTCTCATGTTAAAGCGTGGGAGGAGGAGGCAGGGACTGGGACTGGCCTGAAGGGAGGAACTACAGAGGGTGGTGATGGTTGGACCTGGGAAGTGGTTGTATTCTTGGTAGGAGGTGCAGCCCTTACAAAGGGCTGGAGAGTTAGAGGGAGTGGCTCTTGGTTTCTGAATTGGGTTTTTAAGGTCTCAATCAAGAGTCTCTGCAGTGGGGCTGTTTTAGGCAAAGTTTTCCTGACCTGGGCCAAAACTTGATTTCAGAGCCCTGAAATGCTAGCAGGTCTTCCTGTGGCTCTAAATTCTTCCTTGGGGGAAGGGCTGTATTCTCTTCTTTACTGATATTAATGCAGGACCTACGTCTGGCAAAGCATTGGTGTCATTCAACTATAGGACACAATAAGCAATTGTGTTTAAAAATACCAAATACCCAAAACCAAGCCACTCTGCCCTTAGGGGGCCTCTCCGTGGCAGTGGGTCAGACTCTGACCACATTGTTTTGTTCAGCTTTAGCACAATCTTCTGTTGAATTTCACCTGCCAAGTTTCCACTTTCAAAGATTTTTTTCCCTCACGTCCTGGTTACATTTTAGTAATCTAGATAGGTCACATTTACAAGTACCCGGTTCAAGTGTAGTAAGGACAAATGATGAACTCATGAGTCAGAAATCTGCAATACTATTTTGAAGGATAATCCTCCATTTTTCTTAGCTTTTTGTTCTAGTTGATAGTCTCCTGGTTTTTGGTATGAACTTTTGAGAGTAGACACTATTCTAGAAACCAGCAGAATCACCTGGACTCTTACACAGCTGTCACTGGCTCATGGATACAGACCATCAGATAGCGTGTTCCTCTGAAAGGGCTAGTGTGAGGGACTGCCGTGCAGACCCAAGCAAGCCTACCTCGGTGCTAGAAGTGGTCCTTTTCTTTTTCTGAGAACTTCATATGAGGCTGCATCCTCTACGTCTCTGCCACCAGGCTTTGTTTACACTCGAGTGGCCTGGGTGTGCATCAGGGATAGTACATGCCCCTCTTGCCTGTCTCCCCTTGCCCCAAAGTCTGGTAGGGCTACAGTGGCAAGGAAGAGCTGGGTACTTGTGGGTATTTGTTTTCTCCACATGGAGATCAGTGAAGACTCTGGGAAAAAAGCTGCTTCAACCTCAATCTGGCTCCTCAGTGGACTACATGATTGGAAACAGCTCAATCTGTTGAGCTGTTATGCTGCCCTGGCTGCGTTTTAGGACCCAGGTCAGGTCAGAGTGGCAAGTTTGGCCTAAGACATGTTCCCCTGGGGGTGGGGGGAGAGCTGCACTGGACTGACAAAAAGGATACCGCAGACCCTATCATCTTGGGCAAGGAGCATGATCACAGTTGCCTTTGGTTCCCGGCATGCTTCTGTTGAACATGGAGGGGTACATTCCAGCTGTCACGCGTTGGGAGATTTGTACAGCAAACTCCTGCCCGACAACAGGGAGTCTCTTGCAGAGGCTGACTTGCCTAGACTATGTAAACATGACTCCTGTCTGAGCCAAGCTGGCACCTACCCCAGGGATCCACTGGAGCTAATCCTTTAAGAAGAAAGCGTGCATATGTCTCAGAGATCCCTGACTCAGGCTTTAGCTTCCTCCACAGAAATGACCAGGTAATCCCAGGAATTGCTGTCCCCTAGAGACTCAAGGGGGAGCAAGGGCCTCACACCTGGGGTAGTCTAGTACTTGCTTAGTGAGCCATGTCGTCCTCCACTGGATGGTGACAGCATTCTTCCCCTCTATGCTGGATACAGACTTCTCCCAGGAACCCTTCTGTGGGGACACAAGGGACTTCTTATAGCACTCAAGCTTCAGGACAGAGTTAATCTCCCTAGGTATTTGCTATTTGTTTCCTTCTACTCTTCTGGCATGCTAATCCCTTTTGCAGAGGGAGTTTGTGAAGCTGTCAAGCCCTTTTAGCCTTAGCAAACCTCAATGATTATATAAACAGCAATGAGCACACTATAATGGTGCTGAGTGATTTGTAATCCTTTGATTTTTTGCCTTTAGGAGACCAAGCTGACTACCATTAGACATGTAAATTGCTGCCTGTTACTTATAACACTAAACTGGACCTTTGCAGATAGCTGGGATGGGAAACCAATACCTTGTTGGCTTTGGAGCTGCAATAAATAGTAGCATCTGAGCACATGTACATGCAGAATTTGAGTACTTCTAGCAGGTTTAACAACTCTGTGACAGGAACTAGTATTGTGTGTAAAATGTACAAAATGAACATAAAGAGAAGTGGGTGGAGGTAAGCGTAGATGCTTATATTACCTTATAGGAGGTGGGAAGACACTCCCTGTGTAATTCACCTTCTCACCTGATAGTGAGCATGTCACAGGTAAAGTCATGCACACCTTACAGGTTTCTGTAGATTGGCTCTCTAGACCTGCACTTTCCAGTAGTTGCTATTAGCCACATGTGCCAGTTACATTAAAAACTCGACCTCTCAGTTGTATTAATCACATTTCAAGCGCTCCTTGTTCCTCTGACAAGGAATAAGCCATCTGTGATGAGTGGCTACATTACAGTGCAGACACACAACATGTTATGCTGAAAGAGCGACTGACAGCAGCACTCCCTTAGAAGAATGCCAACTCAAGGCTGTGCACGGTTGTGAGCACTTGTAGTCCAAGTGCTGGGAGGCTGGGGTCACCAGGTATAGCTCGAGTCCACAGGTTCGAGACTACCCTGGACAACATAGCGAGACCTGGTCTCGAAAAAGCAGCTGGGTGTGGTACCATGCCTGTAATCCCAGCTACCTGGGAGGCTGAGGGTTTGAATCTGCAGGTTTGGGTCTACGCTGGGCAACAGTGAGACCTAGTCTCCTAAAGGGGGATTGGGTGCTGTGGCACGTGTGTAATCCCAGTGCTAGGAGGCCAAGGCCAGGGATCCCTTGAGTCTGCGGGTTCAGGACTACCTCGGGCAACATAGCAAGAAATCTAGTCTCTAAAAACTAGCTGGACATGGTGGCGCATGCCTGTAATCCCAGTTACCTGGGAGGATGAGGCTAGGAATCACCTGAGTCCGCGGGTTTGGGACTACCCGGGGCAATGTAACAAGACCTAATCTCTTAAACTCTATGAATAATTAAAACATTTATCCATAGAAAGGAAGCTCATGATACACTAAGGTCTTTAGTATCTGAAACCTCCATTTTACCACCCTTTTTGGTGGGCAGTAGAGGAAAATGGGGGAAGAGAAACGTTAGTACAGTGGGAAAACACCCAAGATGCTTTAAAAGAATTACTTACTACTCACATGTTCCAAGTCGGTTTTTACTAAACAAATAGCACTTTCATACACTCCTTGTCCCGAGTCCCTGCAAAAGGCAGGCAGCAATCTTAGAACCACTCACAGCATCAGGAGGCAGGGAGTAGATGGAGCTGTTCACGAAAGCTGCGCAGCTTCTGTGTGCGTCCCTAATGGCCATGACTCTCCAGTCTCTTGCACTACAAGGGATCCACTGGTGCGCTTCTAGATTTCCTCCATCAAAAGGAAGTTTTTATTGGAGGTAGGTGGTATGGGAAAGCCAGATACTACTCATGAAACAGAAGTTTCTTGATGTACTTACTGGATTCAGCTTCAGAGAATGGGGATGATGGGAAAATCCTCAGACTAGGAAGCTCCATTTTTTTTTTTTTTTTGAGACTAGGTGTCGCTATTTTTGCCTGTGGAACCGCAGGCTCTGGTTGCCCGGGGTACCACAGACTCAAGCAATCCCCAGCCTCAGCTTCCCAGGTAGCTGGGATGACAGGTGTGCACCACCACGCCCAGCTATTTTTTTTGGAACTAGGTCTCGCTACGGGCCCCAGGCGGGACTCGAACCGCGATCCCTAAGCCCCGGCCGCTTCATAGGCTGAAGCTTACAAGCACGAGCCACCGTGCCCGGCCTGGAAGCTCCATTTTTACAACACTTAGCCCCAACCCCCAATGCTGGGTCGCAGGGTCACTTTTAATTGAGGTGCAAGGGCCCTGCTCTTCATGGAAAAGACACACTCCCTTAGCACATGTTCTCACTACAATGAGATGGTGCTGTTTGATTTACATCTTCCTTCCCCCTGTTAAGTGAGGAAATCTGAGAAGCAGCGCCAAGGTGGCAGATGCTGTAGTCACAGAGCCCTCAAAGGGCTTGTGGTAGAAACTCATGGATTTAACGTGATCATCAGTCTGAATCCAGGTCATGGGAGCTGTCATAGCCAAACTCCTTCTGTACATCTAAAGGGTATTTGCTCCACATCTGTGGTTTGCGATGGCCTCCTTCCCCTTCACTAAGGCTGCTGCATTCGTCAGAACCTAGAATGAGATGACAGGCATGGATTCTAAAATTATGATTTCCCAGATGACCACAGCATTCCCGCCCCCCTCCCTGGGGTCTATTTTCCAACTCATTATAAAATACTTGATTAACACAGAATTTAGAACAATTTAAGGAAAAGCAACCGGATTTCTACAATCAATTCGAGTCCTTCCCTTACTATTGGATTGCTGTGTCATTTCTTTCCTAACATGGGGTTTGTTTTGATAGTTGTAGTCATATTGGAAATGTAATTTTGTCCCTTGTCCTTTTCCTTTTAACACAGGTACTCCCCTAATACAACATTCCATAGCTTGTCCCCCTGCTAACAGATGCCAAGAAAGTACTTTCTGTTGGCATCGAGCCAACAGCCAGAGCATCCTTCCTTGCTCTCCCCCACAGGTACCATGTTTGCGCTGCATCTTACTAGAAAACAGTCATAAATACAACAGCTTCTCCAGAGGTTAGATAATCGATGTGTGGAAGCCTTGGTCCTACCTCTTATTGGTGAACCTCTCCAATGTATTCTTGACTGAAACTGGGACGCTGAGCTAGATGTTTCACCATTGAAGCTGGTGCAATAATCTCTCATTTTCTGGAGTGTGAGGCCCAGTGAGGTCAAATAATTTGCCCAAGATTCACAGCTAGGCAATAAAGGAACTAAGAATTTGGACCTGGGCAACCCAGTAGTCCCCCTGGAATACTGGTTCATGGGCCTCCTTACAGCTCTGGTGGCCAGTGGTAGAGTAGCACGCTTGGGCAGAGAAAGAGAGCCATTTAAGATGTGTCTGTCAACCATGCTTATACCTCAGTCTTAAATCCCTCCCCATCCAGAGCTGCAATCTACTTACCCCTGGAATCTTCATCTTCGTCACTGTTCTCTTCCTCCTCTGGGTACTCATTGCGCCAGTTATTTTCACTGTTCTCATCGTCTTCATCTTCATAAATGTCCTCTGGTTCTTGGTCATCACTCACCTGCACATCTCAACACAAATATAAGTCTAAACCTCTACAGTTATGCTATTGGGGAAGCTGTTATCAGGCCAACTCAGAGGTCATCTAAGGATGGCAGGCAAAAAAGCAGCCCAGGGTTTAGTCTGACTTTGCTGCACAAGAGGATATAGGAACTCAGTCTAGGAGAGGGGCTAGTGTCTACTCAAGAGTCCAGCTCCAGGCACCACATTGCTGGTGGGCTATGTTCCAGAAAAAAGGAACATACCTTGATGTGGAGGAGAGACAGTTCTGAGCAGGTAGTGCAGAGATCTTCAAACCCCCAAAGGACAGTCAAGTATGAGAAGTATATGGATTATAGGTAACCAAAGGTCACAACCAAATCCTAAGTGTGATAAGTGTAGGAGAGAAGTAGGAGATATACCTTGGACCAACGTGGGTGGCTATGAACTATCATTGTACAATAGAGATAAGGTGCTTCTCAGGGTGAGAGTGTGACAAGCACCCCCCCCCCCCAGTTTTAAAAAGATTAAAAAAAAAAAAACAAACCCAAAAACCTTCCTACATTGCTGTTAATTCTTGTACAGCAACTGATTTTTCCCCTCATGTAATCCCACAGTCCTCCTATCATTCACCTTACCTTTTCTCATTATCATTCTAGAGTTTAAGAACTGTCAGGATATTATCTTCCTTAACGAGGGTGCTTCCCTAGCCCTTTAAAAATTTTTCAATTTTAAAAAAAGTGTTTCTCTTTATTCATGTTAGAGTAGTCAGGGTCAAGCATACATTTATCTTTCTGAGCAAGAACAAGATCAACTAAGAACAATGTTGATCAAACGGGGAATCCAGGAAACAAAGCTCCCTGCCTACGAAATCAGCTTAGGCTGCCTCATGCCCTCGTTCTCATCAACCCTTACCAACTCCCACTCCTGGCTGTAGATCTGCACAGAAAGGATGTTCTCAATCCATCCTGGAGTGGCCATCTCCAAGCAGTAGATGTCATACACGTAGTCTTCCTTTTGTTCCTCCTGCTGCCCAACTCTTGGTCCATCCTCAGATATAGTTAGCCGTTCACGGATCATCTCTACAGAATTGCAGAGGATCACATCTGGGTCAGATGTCTGTAAAGGCAGCAAGCAGAGGATACAAGCAGGATGTTCCACCAGGAGGAACATAAGCGCTGGCTGAAGGAAACCTTCCTGAGTTCTATGTTAGATTCAAGATTCTTATGAACATTTCCTACTTATCTCTTATATAGCCATGAAGTTTGGGGAAAAAAGCCAATTTCTATATAAGATAGACATGTAGTTCTTTTGCAATTAATTCCAAGTTACAAACAGCCTCCTACTCTTTTTTGTACTTGGCTGACATGAGATCACATGAGATGACAGGAGAAGACTGGCTAAGGCGAGGCTAGCAGGGCCAGCTGCAGATTCTACTGCTATAGGTCTTCACTGAGCTCTTGTGGGATGTCTCCTTCTTGGGTACCAACAGGCCAGCAGGAGCACTTCTAAGGCTAATATACAAATGGGTCTGCAGTTGTGTGGCCATAGGGGTATAAACATGACTCCTGAACTCTGGTGACTACCACCAGCTATCACCCACCAACCACTTAGTTTGCCACACTAACATTTTTTAATACAAATCAGCAGTGAACTCTCCTAATCCACTTTATGATAGTAATCCTTTTAGTGATGGTACAGTTTGAGATGAAACACCCTAATAGAACTGGCCAAGGTAGGATGTTCACTATGCCAACAGGTTACATTATCAGGGAATAGGTCAGTCAAAGATGAGCAGTAAGTAACCCATCTCAACAGGTTCATAACAGGTTCATGCTGTATTGTGTTACAATGTGTTCCTATTCTTGTCAGTGTATCTGCTACTTTTTCTTATATAATTTGAGTTTTTTAGAAATTTATTTGATGTCAACGAACACTGGTTTACTTTTAAAACTGTTATTTCTGAAATAAGTTTTGGTAAAAAGCGTGGCACTATCCACCATCCCTAAATTGCTAGGTCCCTAAATTCTAGGAGTACTAGGTCACAAATAAATATTTTTCTGCTTGATATATTTTGAGTGAAATTGTCATTTAATTTCAAAAACTAATAAAAGGAATGAAGTAAGAAAAAAAGTCTATCAAGAGAGTATACGTTAGGTTAAGAATTTTCTATTGGCCTTACTTCATGCAGCAGTTTTTTTTTTGGGAGCAGTGAATTATAAAACTGACATATATAAAGAAGTGGAAAGAACTCTGGAGTACATGGGTTTAAGACCAGCATTCTATACCTAAAGCTGCCTCAAACTTGATATGCTACTAAAGACTAATCCTTTAACCTCCCCTTGAAACTTGACCCATATGCCACATCCTTTACCTTGTTCAAACCCCTCCAGTGATTGCTATTTTCCCCATCTATCTCCTTAGGTAGGCTCCAGGCACAATGACCTTGAAAACTCCAGCAAACTCTGCTTTAAGTCAGGGATCCCGGTTAGAGTCCTGCTTGGGGCAACCTAGTCCCCACCAAAAAAGAAAAAAAAAAAAAAGCTGGGCATGGTGGCGCACTCCTGTAATCCCAGCTACCTGGGAAGCTGAGGCTGGGGATTGCTTGAGTCTGTGGTACCCCGGGCAACGTGAGCCTGCGGTTCCACGGGCAAAAAATCGGGAGACCTGGTCTCAAAAAAAACAAAAAAACTCTGCTTCAGAGTCTTTGCCCTGGTAGGCCCTTCCTTCAAGTCTTGGGCCAAATCAGTGAAATGGGAATTCTTATGCAATGGGACAGCGCTTTTCCTGTTTTCTCCCTTAAAGCCATCACCTGACGTTGAGTTTACCGGTTTACCGTTTCTCTCTTCTACATGAATGTTAGGTCCTCACTGTTTCAACAAACCTATGAGCAAAGCCTGGCACATCGTTAGTAAATCCTGACCGAACGAATAATTTCATCTGTAAAACAAGGATAGCAAGCTCGTTGCCCCAGGATCACTATCTCTAAGGGATGCCCTGTGTTCAGCGTCCAGACTCTGGACACTAACCATTCCGAGAACCCCAACACCCGCCTCAGGCAGTGGACTCACTTTGCACGGGGTTGCTGAGGCGGCCTCTGGGTCTCCTTCTTCGTGGATTAGGTCGAACAGCTGGAAGCCGGCATTTTCAGCAGCGTCTGGATTTTCCGGCGCGACCTCGGGTCCCAGGTTCCCACCTGAGGGGACCTCCAAGGATCGGCGGCTGGAGACCACCCTGTAGCGGCCCTCCTGCCGGATCTCCCGAGCCGAAGCGCGGAGGTCACGGCGGATACGCTGCTGGCTGCCCTGGGAGGGGCGCAGGGCGGCCCGCAAGAGCGGCTGGACTGGCTCCTCCTGGGGAAGGCAGAGAAAGGGTCTGACTTAAGTTGGGGTCCATGAGGAGGTCAGGTTTCACTCCGCTGTCCCCTAAGATTTCCCCTTCACATCGGCTCCATCCCCGCCCGATACCTGGGAGCGCACGGTGGCCACCAATTGGAAGACATTCTTCTCTGCTGTTCTTTCCAGACCCTCGGGGGACGGCTTTTGGGCGGTCGACTCGTCTGCGCTGTCCCGGAGGCGCTTACAAGCGAGGATCAGGGCCTCGGCGGGCTCCGCGCTGCGCTTCCGCTTCACGCGGAGCACAGCCGTCCTGCCGGCCTCCATAGCGGTTGTCGCGGAGCACTGTGGGAACGCGCGCAGGGTATGACCGATGGGCCTTCAAGTTCCGCTTCCGGTCCCCGCCCCCAGCTCGCTCCCGCGTTGCCGCGAGGTGTCGCCCCCCAGCGCCAGCCGCGGCAAGATGGCGGCGGCGGGAGTGAATGGAGCGGTTCCCTTGGCGGGTGAGACGCTAGGCGGGTAGAGAAGGTGGGGTCTGGGAAGGAGTCCGAGGTGCTACCAGACTCCTGTTCTCAGTTTGGGGGCTCCGGCGGAAGCGCTGGCGCGGGTGTGCTCTCGTGGATTTTCTCGGGCCTGGGATGCGCATCTCTGGGACCCTGGAGAACCTTCAAGAGTCCGCGTGGAGCGGCTCGTTGCCCAAGCGGGCGGAGACAGCGGGGTTCGGGGCTGGCCCCTGCTTTGCTGTACACTCAGATGATTGTCGTTGACCGCGCTCGTGACGGACCACATACTTGGGCACCTCAGTTGCAATAGGTGGCATCTCTCCTCAGTCTCACGGAGCTTAAACCACTGGACCAATTGAGCCAGGAAACTACTGACGGGTTCATTTCCCCCGAAAAGTCAGTGTCCTGAGTATTTAGAAAGTAGTCTGTTCACACACTAGCCTCAACGGCCCTGTAAAGGCGTGCTGCAGATGTAGGTATAGAAACCATTGAGCAGCTCGCCGTATATTTAGAAAGAAACCCAAACGTCTTTTCAAACACGCATATTTAGAAAGAAACCCAAACGTCTTTCCAAACGCAGCGTGACCCAGGGTGATCGCCAGAAGCCCACTCCTTATCTTTTTTTTCTGCTCAGAGCGCTTTAGGCTTTTGTCGTTTTTTCCTCATGCACCTCGTTCTTTTCACCTGATGATCTTTTCTTGGAAAAGTTGGGCTAACGATTCCTGAAATAAGCACAGTTCTTCCCAATTTTTGATCTCAATTATGTTGCGGTTCGCAAAGTCTTCAAAGAGTCTCTGAGCAACCTTGTTCTTCTCCTTCAGGGACCATGTATAGTTCTGTTTTTGTACTCCTGTTGTAACTGCATTCTCTCTTCCCGATTAGAAGCTGTAAATTCTTGGAGGAAAAAGAGACCTCGATCTTGTTTTTAGTAGTTTTCCAGTTCTAACACAGTGCCTTGCGTATAGAAAATACTTGGCAAATTTTGAATGAATGAGCCAACAGTCTCTTCTGAAATCTGACTAGTAGTAAAATTAGAGCTTGGCAGGGTTATTTCCACTCCCTCTTTGTAAACGACCATGTGAGTTCTCTTCTGGAAAATGAGGCAGGGGTGAGAGAGCAGCTCCTGAATTTTGAGTGTGGGCTTCTATGAGAAAACAAGTAATACTAGGGTAGAATGCTGAAAGGCTTCAGGACATGGTCTTCACCCTTAAGTATGTATTTGCACTTCATGAAACTAGTGACCTGCAGTTGTACAGACACACTGTGGTCCTAGTTACAACCTCAACAACATGATGACATAAGGGGGAGTTTATGAAGTTCTTTACTACACTCTTAACCTCTGACTTCAGAATTGATTCCACATGGACCACAGATTAGGGTTTCAGGACTCCTCAGTATGAACCCCATCCACATGTCTGGCTCTTTGTTCAGTTTCACTTCTGCAACACTGACTCATTTACTGTGTATAACTGTTTTTGCCTTTCTAACTTGATGCCCTCTGCCCATGTCTACCTAAATTTTAAGATACCAGATGAGCTTGTTTCTTCCTACTAAAACATTTGTTAGACAGAATGTTTGTTGTTGTTGTTTGTTTGTTTGTTTTTTTTTAAGAGACTAGATCTCACTAGGTTTCCTAGGGTTGTCTTGAACCCGTGGACTCAAATGATCCCCAGCCTCATCCTCCCAGGTAACTGGAATTACAGGTGCACGCCACCATACCTGGCTATCTGGCTATTGTTTTTTTTTTTTTTTTTTTAAGAATTCTTATTTTCTTATGTTCATTGGTCATCTTTAGATAGTTATTGTTCCCCTTAGGTATTAACCTCCCACCAATAATCCACCCACTTATCACCACCCTGCTTCCCCTGTGTCTCCCTTCCCTGCTTCTCACTGCAAGTCTTGGGTTGATGGTTGGCCCACGGATCTTGTCTTTTTCTTGAAACCTTCCTTGTCCTTTTCCTGGGTGGTGACCTGCTCTCCTGGACTGCAGCAGAACCAGGTTGCTCACATCCCCAGCAGCAACTGTGAGACAGGTAACAAGGCAAAGTGTCAGGAACCCCTTGTAGGGCAGGTGTGTGAAGTGATTTTCTATATCTTGTTTCTAGAACTTCCTATGGTATTGGAGACTGTCCCATTTTCTCCAGACCTGTGTAGTCTCTGGGTTCTGTGCCTTTTCATTCACATTGGTTGTCCCACCCATTTCAAGATTATCATTTAATACTGTTCCACAGTCTTATAGTTTAGACATTGGGGACCTGACTACTAGCCAGTGTTGGTGGAGAAGTTCCTGGACGGGGACAGACTCCAGCAGGTGGTCAGTCTAACTCTTCTCATCTTTTGTGGTTTTCAGTCCTGCCCTGGGTTTCCAGACATTGGAATGTGTCTACGACTTTCTAATATGTTTTCCTCGCCCAGTTGGAAAAGGAGGAAGCCTTACTCATACTGCATGCTTTTCTAGACCAGGGGTTTCGTTTCCCAGCCCCTGGAGATACTGTAGGTGGTAGGTCATTACATCAGCTCACCTCATGATCTTATCGTTGAGGTTCTAGTCAGGCTCTTTTTGGGTCCACCCCAGGCAGTAACTGTGTTCAGGGCTATGATGATTTGTCCCGCTCATCTCCTGAGGGACTGCAGTGGGGAGTTACCCGAATTACAGTTGACTTACTGTTTAAAATGGGAGTCAGACTAGGCGCCCCCTCCCCCACACACACACCCTCAAGGCAGCAAAAGTATACCAGTTTTCTAAAAGTACAGATCCAAGTGATCCCATATTCTTTTGAAAATAGATAATAGCTTATAAAATGTACAAAACTGGTGCCAGCAGTAGTCACTCTCTTCAAACTCTGTTGCAACCCATTTAAAATCAATCTAATGAATCTGAGTAGCAATTAAAAGAAAAATGAAATAGAATATATCAGAGGGACTTGCCCACAGGAAGGCTAAGTACTATTTTGTAAACTTTACATTGTGTGTGTGTTGTGTCTCAGTGTAAAATACACTACAGGGGTTGTCAGAAAGTTTGAGTCCCTTAGATCAGAGAACAGATATGCTGTAATTTTTAGAGCTTTACTGAAGGACAGATTGACTACTTTGAACCAGTATAGTGACTGTCTGAGCTCTGCTTGAAAAAGATTATTTTCCATCCTTTTGTGTAAGAATTCAGTGTTTGCTCAGTCTAGAAAACTACAAACGAAGTCAGTCACTCTGACCAATAAAATACCCTAGGAATGTTTAGGACCTGGGAAGCGAGATATTCTTTCTAAGGATTCCTGAAGATGCATCATTGTTCTGCGGCAAGTGAAGGGGAGCATGGAGCCTTTGCAGTCCTGGGAAAAGAACAGCCCTATTACTTTTAAAGACAGCTGATGGCCCTTAGTCCCATCTTTTCCCTTCCCTCATGGAATAAGCCACCTGTGCTCATGCCCTATTGTGCTTTTCACTGTGGTTCTTGAAGAATATATTGTTCTTTTTGCATAATTATAACTTTTTTTTTCATGATTATAGCTTTCATATAAATGCAGTATTTTATATATTCTGTGACTTACTTTTTGCTTTAACATTATACTGTTGGGATGATTCATGTTTGTATGTAGCTAAGACTTATTTGTTTAGATGTAAGTTTTCAAAGTTTGAGCTGCTCTTTGTACTTTTTCCTTAAATTTCATGTTTAAATGTTCTCAGGCAGCAGTGGTAGCCCTCCTTAGGACCTTCCCAGTCTCTTTGTTCTCCCTTCTTTTTTTTTTTTTTTTTTTTTTTTTTTTTTTTTTTTTTTTTTTTTTTTTTTTTTTTTTTTTTTTTTTTTTTTTTTTTTTTTTTTTTTTTGAGACTAGGTCTCGCTATTTTTGCCAGTGGAACTGCAGGCTCTCGTTGCCCGGGGTACCACAGACTCAAGCAATCCCCAGCCTCAGCTTCCCAGGTAGCTAGGATGACAGGCGTGCACCACCACACCCAGCTACTTTTTGGAACTAGGTCTCGCTACAGGCCCCAGGCGGGACTCGAACCACAATCTCTAGCCCCTGCTGCTTCATAGGCTGAAGCTTACAGGCACGAGCCACTGTTCCTGGCTCTGTTCTCCCTTCTCACTAGTCCTTCTTCTTATTTCCCTTCTCACCTGCCTTTACCTGAGGCTGCATCCAGATGCCCCATGAGACTCATTGATTTTGTTGGAATTACTGAGAATATAAATAAATTTTATATGAATTTGTAAATTTAAAATTTTACATAAATGTAACTGCTGGCATTCTAGTAGCTTTATGAATTTATGTATTATTGTTTTTTAAATAAATTGCTATTGACATGCCATTACTTGGTAACATATAAATTTCAGGTGTGCAATTATGTACTTCAAGATCACCACAAAAGTCTGGTTTTCATCCACCGCCATGTAATTGACCCCTTTTACACATTTCCTCAACCACAACCCCTTTCTGCTGGTAACTTGCAGTCTGATCTCTAGCTTAGAGCTTTTGTTTTATTATAGTTCTTAATGTTATAAGCAGAATAGAAGACCAAATAACTTGCTGGAAATATTAAAATACTGATTAACAGCAATTTTTAGTGACTTTGACACTTGAATTTCTTGATTTATTTATTAAAGTTTGTTTTCTTACTTAAATTTTTTTTTCTTCAGTGTTTTTGGACACAGTGGTGTGAATAGATTGTCGATGACCAGACCTGTCTATAAGAAGTGATCTAGCAAGGCTGCTTTTCTCCACAAACTGAGGAGCTGGTTGGTACCATGAAGGTCTTCTGTGGGCGGGCCAATCCCACTACAGGATCTGTGGAGTGGCTGGAGGAGGATGAACACTATGATTACCACCAGGAGATTGCAAGGTAATGAGGGTTTGGTTGCGTTGGTGGCAACTGGGTGGGACACTGAGTGTGGAACAGGCTGTCCTACGGTGCTTCTGATCAGGACAGGTGTGGGTCCTGAGCTGGTCTGCTGAGCCAGTTGGGTGTATTTAGAAGAAGTTAGGCAAAGTCACGCCTGTGTGAAGAAGCAGACATTGTGTAGCAGCCTTACCTGAGTCTCAGAGGATCTCTGTACTGGAGCACAGAGGACCCAAGGTTTAGTAGTGTAGTAGTAGTAGTAGTAGTAGTAGTAGTAGTAGTAGTAGTAGTAGTAGTAGAAGAGATTATGAAATTATTTACTATGGCACTAAAGTGATGACACATTTAGCATGCTTAAATTGGCTAAAATGGAAAAGAGGAATGTGCGATACTTTTTTTTTTCTCCTGGGAAGAATAGTGAAAAATACATTAGTTACTCTCATCTGGCTGTCATTAAGTATATACAACATATTAATACTGTACCACAGCTGTGGCTATTAAAATGGAGAAGATAGTTTCCATCCCCAAGGAAACTGCAGTTTTGTGGAAGATACAGCATATGAAAAACTACGAGTGGAAATGAACACAAGTCCTTGGAAGCAGCGAGAACCAACTGGATTAGGGGCTTACTCTGTCTAGACTCTGTTACCTCTTAGCGCTGAGATGTCAGCTAACATACTTCTCTGAACCTCAGTATAATAACATACACCCCCGTATAAAATAGGACAGTGTGTGCCTCATTATAGAGTATATTAGCTTTTATATAATAATACACATCTCATCATGTAATAATACCCTTATCTCAAGGTTGTTTGGTGTTTGGTACAGATTAAGGACTCAGAAATAGTACTTTCTAAAGATTTTGAACATTATTTCTGAATGATTAAGATGTTAAGCAGGGAAGAAACAAACTAGGTTGATTTTAGAGTACTCAGCAAGGGCACTGTGAGAAATGGGAGGAGAGAGTGGTCACCATTGGAGTGGATATTGCAGCCTCAAAGCTGAGGTAGTAGAGCTGGAGAAAAGGGGAGACGGCTTTGAGGAAGCCTGAGTCTGGGAATTCTTTTGATGCAATGATGAAAGAAGAGAAAATTTAGTAATTGTCAAGATTTCTGACTGGATGATGAGGGGATGGGGCTGTTCTTCCCTGAGAAGGAAGACACAGGCAGAATGGATGTGGCTGCAGAGATGGTGTCTGGATTTGGACACCTGGTAGGAGATACCCATGGCAGAGGAGCCAACTTGCAGTTGTTAGAGTTGAGAATAGAAGGTTGTCTTAAGAAGATCTGGTGTCTGAAAAGTAGGACTAAAGAAGGGATCCTGGAAGCACCCAGGAGGCAGGAGGGGATGGCCAGGGTGGAAAGGAGACCATTCAGGGAGAAGACCAGCAGGGTCGGAGAAGCCCTGGGTGCTGATGAGCCCTATTTTTTTATTTTTAATTTATTTTTATTTTTATTTTTTTGAGACTAGGTCTCACTATTTTTGCCCGTGGAAACACAGGCTCACATTACACATTACTGCAGACTCAAGCAATCCCCAGCCTCAGCCTCTCAGGTAGCTGGGATTACAGGTGTGCACCACCACGCCCAGCTATTTTTTGGGACTAGGTCTTGATATGTTGCCCCAGGGGGGGGGACTCGATCTTCAGCCTCAGCCACTTCATAGGCTGAAGCTTACAGGCATGTGCCACCATGCCCAGCTTGATGAGCAGTGTTAACAATAGGAGTGAGTAGTGGTGCTTCATGAGAGTGACATCAGTGGAGTGGTGGGGAGTGAGGAGGTAATGAGGCAGGGGAAGTGGGGAATGAAAATATATCTTGAAAAGTGGAGAAGGGATGGAAGGACGCTCATAGATGGGTTCAGATTTCCAAACTTTGCTGTGCCATTTTAAAAAAAAGGCCCCCTTCTTTTAGTATAGTGCTCCTCAGAGTTTAGAACCTGCCCTTCCTGGAGCATGGGCAAGGACAGATTTCCAAACTGGCTCCACCCCTCTGTGTGTCTCCGGGAAATCTGCCTTTTCATTAAGCTCGCCAGTGATTCTGATGTTGACTCAAGCTGGAGGTCCTCTGTTTTAGTGAGAGTGCCTTACTTCTCACCTGGAGCTGTCAGAATAGCATCTGTGGGTGGAGCCTGCTGAGTTCTGGGGTTCATCCTGGTCCTGCTAGAGGTTTTACAAATTGTGGGTTCTACATTAGAAAATATGTATATATAATCAGCCTGCTGGTGGCTGTGGAGTTCATGTGGTGGGATGGACTAGCCGAGAATTTTTTGGTCTGAGGTTCCTTGCTAAAAATAAAGATCTCTGTTTTTTGCAATGCTGGAGGAAAAAGGGAGTTACATGACAGCATGTAACTATTGAAATAGTTTAAAATAGGTCTGGATGTGTTCCACCTGATTTAGGACTCCATTTATATATGTGATTGTGTTTACATACATGACTATTCTCCTATGATGTTGTATATCATTTTTACAGATATTCCTGACTTGTGTTTTTGTTTTCAGGTCATCCTATGCTGATATGCTGCATGACAAAGATAGAGTAAGTATAAAAGGAAACTATTAATGGGATGTCTTAAAACCTTTCATTACAAGAAGGTTAATATGGTGGTGGAAGAAATATGGAGCTGCACAATGTAAGACAAATAGATAAATTAGTAGTAATAATAATAATAATAAACTCGCTCTGGAGGCTTGATGTTAGAGTGACCTTGAGCGACAGAGTGGTGCAGAGGTCAGGAAATCAGGCTGGGTCCTACCTACTTCCTGCCATGTTGTTGACCTGCATATAGCCTTGTTCAAAACAGAGACCCTCTGGGGGCAGTGTTTTATTAAGATTTAAAGTGAATGGGCTGTGCTGGCTATCTCCGCTATCTTGAGATGAAAGTTCTCTGATTACATGATTTGCCTTGTACAATCAGCTTGCAATTTTAAAATAAAATCTCTAGAGGTCACTGCATACTGTATTTTGTAAAACATATTTGGCTTTCATTGCAGAATTCCATTTTTCTCTTTTCTCTCATTTTTTTTCACCTAAACTTTCATGTTTGAATTATGGAACAGTACAGCTCTGGTCTTATGACAGTTAGCAATCCAGGATTTCCTGTTTTCTCAGAGTGCTTGACCAGTAGGCTTCATCTGGATGGTTCAGATGCTGGCAAGCTTGAAGGAGGGTGGAGGGACAGGCTTAAATACTGAACAGTGCAGGGTGGAAGAGGGATAGGGCAAGTGGTAAGGTTGGTCTTGGTGGTGGTGTCTCCTTCACCCAACACTGATTAACAGCTCAACTTGCCTGCTTCTTGGAGACACCACTACAGAGTGATTGCCTTAAAAACCTTTAGTGTACAGGCCATGCTGAAGGGACTGGAGCTTCCCTAAGTGCTTTTCATGAGCTGTTGGAGACTTACAGAATGTGAAGTAAATGTTGTTCTTGGCTGTTGATGAATGTTGATTAAGGGTCTTGGTTTCTTTTTTTTTTTTTTTGAGACTAGGTCTTGCTATTTTTGTCTGTGGAACCGCAGGCTCTCGTTGCCCGGGGTACCACAGACTCAAGCAGTCCCCAGCCTCAGCTTCCCAGGTAGCTGGGATTACAGGCACGCACATGCCCAGCTATTTTTTTGGAACTAGGTCTCACTACGGGCCCCAGGCGGGACTCGAACCGCGATCCCTAGCCCCTGCCGCTTCATAGTCTGAAGCTTACAAGCACGAGCCACTGTGCCCGGCTAGGTCTTGCTATTTTTGCCTGTGGAACTGTGGACTCTCATTGCCCGGGGTACCACAGACTCAAGCAGTCCCCAGCCTCAGCTTCCCAGATAG
>PVHY01018236.1:0-29653 GCA_004024945.1 Uropsilus gracilis
CTCGACACCTTCCATGTACGTAAGTTGCTGTGCCTCAGTAATAAAATTGACCTTGGATGATGAGTCTTTCTGATGTTTTGACAGAGCTATTGAACTCTATCAGCAGAGAATTCAGTGGCTCAAGGAAAACAGCAAGAAGGTAACAGACGTGGACTTTATTCTTGACTTTCTATCCCATCTGTACTTGTTAGAGCCCTTTCAGGTGCTAATGATAAACCTCCAACTTATAGTGACTTAAGCTAAAAGAGAAATGTCTAAATCTACATAAATGAGAAACCAGACACAGCTGCATCCAGGGGCACAAAGTATGTCCTCTCTTTGTCTCTGGGTTCTGCTCTCCTCTGGGTTAGTTTTATTCTCTGGAAGGTTCTCCCCAGGATTTGGAAGACAGTCACCAGAAGCTCAAAGCTCAAATGTCCCCAGCTAGAGTGACATTTCAGGAGGGCCCTCGCCTTTTCCTGCTATGGCCTCCCAGGTCCTGGGACTATCACTGATCTGATTATATCAGAGATTTATGATCTGGCTCACTCCTAGGGAAAGTTGGAGGGTAGGCAAAGCATGGGTCAGGGAGACTGGCAACCCCACCCAACCTTGTGAACCAAAACAGGTGGTTACAATAGCCTGGGTGCAATTATGAGGAGAGGAAACAGACCCTGCCTGGTGAGAAGAGCAGGCGTGTCCAGACCTGTGAACCTCAATCCACAGTGAGATTTCTAAGGCTAGAACTGGTCATCAGGATGTCACTCTTTCTTGAAAGTTTGACTAAGCTTTTTCCTCGGATCTAAAGACTAGAGAAGGTTCTTCACATAGGAGAATTGGAGAGTGATTGGATGACCTTGGATTTACATTCTTACTTTCTTAGCCTATTTTCTTCCAAGTGACCCATTTTTTTGTTTGTTTGTTTGTTTGTTTGTTTTTTAGAGACTCGGTCTCACTATGTTGCCCCGGGTAGTCCCAAACCCACGGTAGACTTAAGTGATCCCTAACCTTGACCTCCCAGGTAGCTGGGATTACAGGCGCCCGCCACCATACCTGGCTTTTTTTTTTTTTTTTTTTTTTTTTTTAGAGACTAGGTCTCGCTATGTTGCCCAGGGTAGTCTCGAACCCGTGGACTCAAGCGATCCCTGGCCTCAGCCTCCCAGTGCTGAGATTACAGGCGTGTGTCACCATGCCTGGCTGAAGTGACCCATTGTAATTTATCATTTCTTTCCCCTTGGATCTTCTTCGCCTCCTCTCTTATACCCTGGGATGGGAAGATATTGACATCTGCTTCCCACTCCAGACCCCTCCCCTACCCAAGTCCAGTAGATGATACTAGAGTGGCTGTTTCCAGGGTGGAATCTCCATCTCAAATCTAGAACTTTCTTCACTTCTTACACTGGTCAACAGATGCACGTCTCCATGTGTGGGATGTGCTGTCTGGTTGCACATGGTGAGGCCAGCAGAGGACTCTGTGGGGTGTAATCTGCATATATTCCCAAAATAGCCCCCCAAGGAATATTGCTCCCTGTCATACCTGCCCTGGCACTTGGGACAAGACTGCTGGCCCTTTCTGCACCCATCCTCTCTTGATAAAATAACAGAGGAGCTGAGGCATGACCCCAACTTGGACAACAGGGAGGTGGTCGCCCATAACCAGCTCATACCACTGCTGGGTCTCTGACTGCTGTCAATGAGACCAGAGGCAAGTGACTTCCACTCTGCAGGGGGGAGAAGCAGTGCTTAGAAGCCAGGCATGCAGGCGAATCTGGCCCACAGTCTTGTTTTTCTTGGCCCCCACAGTTTTAAATATTTTTCAAATGAGTTGCCAAGGTTTGAAAATACCAATGTTTTACGTTTGTGTCTGTTTTTAGTCATCTCTTGATAGAACTGGTAAAATCTGGCATCACTGGACTATCATTCCCTCTTATGTCTGATTATTTCTACAAGATTGGTTTCTGGAACACCAGTGACTGGGTCTAAGGAAATGCATGGTCTTAGTGGTAAAGGCCCTAAAGGGTGTTTCCTTAAATTTAAAAGTAAACAAAACTGACCCAGATGTGAAGCCCTCCTGGCCCTGATGGACTCGCAGTGTCCTTGGAACTTGCATCCTTCACTTGGGTCATAAGTGTAGGAGATGCTGACAGAGCAATCACCATGTATCAAGCACTGTTCCAGGATTGGGGGGTGCAGACATGACCGATGCCGAGTTTTCCCCTTTGTGGGGCTTACAGTTCCAGGGATGAGGGCAGATAATGAGTCCATCAATCCGTCTTATAGAAGGACATCCTCATACTTCTGTTTGGCAAAAGGTGGTCCAGTCATTCAAGTCCAACGATCAGCCTGAGAGCTTGGGATTGGCCTTGTTTGAAATGAGGAAAAGGCAAATCCGTAGATATCAGGGCAGGGAGGTTGGAAGATGGAAAAAAATTTCTCTCTGTCTTGTTTCTGTTTTCTCTGAAATTGGAGGTGGAATCACTTGCTAAGAGAGCACAGGTGCTGGAGTGGGGAGAGGTGGAAAGTACTCATTGCTGAGAGCTGAAAAATGAAATGACCAGGAAAATGAGGCTTCCAATAAAGCAGAACTGAAGGCAGAATTAAATAGCAGCCAGTGCCCCTAGAGAACCGTCATTTCAAACGAGTGACAATTCCAGTCCACGGTGCAGCTCCTGCAAGACGCCAGCTCCCTGCAGACGCACCCGCCCTGGCCTGGAGGTGCCAATCAGCGCTAGAACAGGATTAGAAACTTGCAGAAATACCACTGCACCTGGTGAGCTTAAAACACCTGCTCTTGGTGGGCAGAGTAAGCAGAAACTACACAAGGAACGAGGCTACTGAGAAAGGAAGGAAGACAAGCGAAGGTGGTTAGCTGCCAAGCAGCCTGGCTTACAAAGGAGGCTTTTCCACTGTCTTAGATTTCCTGTAATGATCAGGAGTTACTTCATAAGGGGACAGTAAATATGAAGGGGGTGGGAGAAACTGAAAAAGACAGGCTGCAGAACAAGAGCGAATGATGCCCAGAGCTGATGTCAGGAGGCGGGGTGGCTTTGTCCTCTGTGGGGTGGACCTTCCCTTGGCAGCTTCCTGTGGAGGTGGGGAGTGTTGGTCCCCAGCGCCCGGTCTGCTCGGCCAGCTTGAGAGGGGCACAGGGCCCCGTTTGTTGTTCCCACATCCTCTCTCTGGTCGTAGGCATTTGGCCTCATCAGAGGGACGAGAGTTGGTGTCCTCATAGACCTGTCTACTGTCCAGAGTGGCCCTCAGCGAGAAGAGTTCCAGCGTGACCTGGAGGTAAGTCCCTGGCCAGAAGTCCCTGGGCCATCCTCTGCCCACTCCCTTCCCCCCTTGCCCTCTCTGCTGGGTGAGCTGCCACCAGCTGCTTTTGTAGAGGGTGCAAGATAGGGACTTTTTTCAAAGAACACTTCACACTTAATTAGTAGCTTCGAGGGCAAAAAATAGGTTGGGTTCTGAAAGCCCAAGCAGTGTGAACTTCTAGTGTTCTCACCAGGGCAGTCCCACTGCTCGGCATTTCCTGGAAAGAGGACTGGAGCCGGGAAGCAGGCAGCGCAGAGCAGAGCAGACAGAGCAGAGCAGGTGGCAGCCTCAGGCAGAGATTCCCTGCCCACCCTGGCTGCTCCATCTCGGAGAAGCTGGGAGTCCAAGGACTGGCACCCCCCAGCCTGTCCTCCGGGTCACATCACCATGCTGCCTGACTCTCCGGGCCTCAGACATGTCACCTGCTAATGGGCGCGATAGCAGTGGCCAGGGGAGGGGAGGAGCTCACTCAGGTTAATTCTTGGCCAAAGTTTGTTGCAGAAATACCCTCTGCAGTCTCCATGGAGTGACACTGGGGTGTTCTCCTGTGGCCCCCCAGGGCTCTGAGTGGAAACTGTAGCAACGGTCACTGCTACAACCCTTTCTAGGCCTCAGCCTGGGCCCATGGTCCAGACTTTCCCCTGGTCTCAGCAGGTGTCAGAAACATGTGTCAGTTCAGTCCCCTTCATCACACTCCCCTGTCCCAAAGGCCCCCAGGGGCTGGTGTGATGTTAGCCAGGACAAGGCTCTTGTCTGCAGCATGCCCGTGAGACTTCAAGCTGTCCAGGAAAAGGCGTCACGGAGTGGGAGCCTAACTAGCCCAGCTCCACTTCTGGAGCAAAGACAGCTGGGACCCAGGAGCAGAGAAACCTGGGGCAGATGAGGAAGACGGAGCTGGCAGGTGTAGAAACTTGCAGAGGTGGGGGGGGGGGCTCCCACTTCTGCTGGGCTTCCTAGCCCTGTTCCCTCTGGGGCTCAGCTGCACGTCTGGGTGGGATCCCCTGCTTCTGCACAGGTCCCGCTGGTGGTCCTCCATCTGGCTCCTGTTGGGGGCCCTTTTCCAGCTCCACAGTCTCTCCTGAGAGACTGTGGCAGCCGCCATCTTGACCTCCTGGTGGGTTCAGCTTGGGGGGTCCATGTGGAACTTTGCTTCTCCCCTCCTCCCCAGCCCTTTGGGTCCTGCACAACCTCCACTTTGGGCCCTGCCTGCTCGGCTGAACAGTGACCCGCGAGGGGTGGTTGATTTTGAAGTCTGATTTGGAGTTCACTTTGAAATCCTTCTCTCCCCTATTCCTCTTCTCTTCCTATTCCCTTTGAGCCCCTCACGATTAAAAATCTTTGGGTGCACTATTTCTTGCGCATGGGTGGGCAAGAACTCTTGGAATGAGCAACAAAGGTTTTCCCTCAAACAGTTTGGGGTCCCTGGGTGGCCCTGGTGTTGCCCAGTAGCGGAGAAAAGAGTGATGTTGCCCTTGGATTTCCACCAGTTACAACCAGAGCGCGTCTAACCACTTGGTGTTGCATCCATTGCTCTAGCCCAGCTCATGTGCCTTGGAGGACAGCCATTGCCCCACATGCTGCCCGCCCTCCCTCAATGGTACTCTAAAGTACCAAAGGTCCAACCAGAGCGTGCACGGAGATGGGCAGCCCAGGTGCTTATCCCATCTCCACCCCAGGGGCCAGATGTGTGCAACCCATGGGATCTGCCCCCAAAGAGAGCCTCGATCTACAAATCTTATTTTAAATTATTTATATATATATATTTCACATCATTGTGATCCCTGGGGGGTCACCCACCACACCCCTCCCTGGCCGCTCCAATTAGTCCCCTCCTGCCATTGTGTACTTTTGTTTGGCTGTCCATATATTAGTGAAACCATTTGGTTTCTGTCTTTTTCCTTCTAACTTGTTTCTGCCAGTATGATTTCTTCTAGGTACATCCACGTTACCAAAAAGTCATCAAATTTGTCATTTTTAATTGATGCGTAATACTCCATTGTGTATATACACCACATCTTTTTCATCCAGTTCGGTCTACAAATCTAGGGGAGTGAGTGAAGGCACAGTTTCCTGGGGCCTGTGCCCCCAACCCCACCAGGCACACAGTCTTGGAACAGGCTGAGATAAGAGTGAGGGTGCCCATCCCACACCCCTATGCAACCCAGTGGGCAGGAATGTCAGCTTGAGCTGACGCTAAGCCAAGCCCCAGGCAATCCTGCTGCAGCACAGCTCATGCTGCAGCCCCAAGGGGCTCCTCCTGGCCCCTGGTCAGGATGTCAGGAGTCAGCGATGTCCTGTTGTCCTCCAGAGCCTCATTGAAGACCAGTTGCGCCACAAGGAGAAGCTCTATGTCCTGTCCTTCGGCTCCAACACCAGCGCCCTCTGGCCGGACCCCGTGGAAGTCAGCACCTCCACGTAAGTGGCTGCCAGCCCTGGCCTGGCCTGCTTATTTTCCAGTCAAAGTATGTGTGTCTCCCTTGAGTGATCAAAGTGCAGATCTTAAGACCCTAATAGACAAAGGGTAAAAGGAGGCAATTCACAAAAGCGGATGCACAGGTTGCCAATAACTTCTGGGAAAATTGTCGCCCTCATGAGCAATCTACAAAATGGAAGACAGCCACAGCACCACCTTTGTCTGGCTTCTCCAGCAAACAAGCAAAGGTGGCCTTGTTATTAGAGAAAGATTTGGAAAGAGTCCATGCTCTTTTTCAAAGATTCAAGCAGTACAAGTTCAAACAGTGTCCTGTCTCACCTCCAAAAACAGTCTTCTAGATATACTCCACAGCTGGGCACCTGATTGCTTACCCGCTTCTGCTGAGACATCAACAGGAACACATTGCTCTCTGTTGCACCTTAAATTTTCACCTAATTTTGAATATCGTTCTTTCTCAGCACATATAGAACCACCCTTTCCCCTTTTGATGGCTACATAATATTCCACCGAATAGATGTACTATGTATGATGTCTTTCACTAGTTCTTTATCCATTTCTAGTTTGGGGTGTTTTTTTGTTTGGTGTGTGTGTGTGTGTGTGTCCCCTTGCATTAAAATTTCTTCTTTCTACGGCAGTACACAGAAATACCTTTTCCATGAGTAGAATATCCTCGGTCACCCATCAGTTGTTAGGCATCATGCTAGTCACTTCAAATAGATTATCTTGTTTAATATTTCTAGCTGACTCATGGAAGAGGAAAGTAGGAAATTATCCTAGTTTGCAGGTGAGAAAATGGGGACTCAGGTCAGGGAACATGCCTAGAGCAGCAGCTCCAGATAGCATTCCAGTGTCTAGGGCTGATTCCAGGAAAAGCCTCAGGCTTAGTTTCCTGGGATGAGGCCTGCTTGCCTGGCACTCGCTGTAGCAGAGAACTCCGCAGATAGAGGAGTACCCGGTTCTGGCAGCTCTGACTTCAGACCTGACAGCACCTGCGTACTCATGACCTTTTGCTCCCTCATCAGCAGAACGAGGCCCAGAGTAGCCTCTCCTCATCGAGTTGTTCTAAAGATAAAGTCAGAACAAGTGCCTGGCACGCAACTGGCTCTGCACGAGAGCATCTGACTGTGATTTCCACTTTAGATGCCAGATCTCTAGAGTGAGGAACCTGGAGGTGACCTTGAGGTCAGCTAGCCGAGGCTCCCAACCACATCATTCCCGAGCTTGTCTGTGACTTTTGTCATCTCTGCCACATGTACTCTTATTTATCCTGTGCCATCCTGACTACTATGGCTTCTCCCGACAGCCACTCTGCTACTAGAGGGAGCTCTCTGCCACAGCCATAGCTGAGAGGCCCTTGTCACTTGCTGCAGTTAGAAAGTCACCATTAAAATAAGCACAGTGAGCTAGAAGAAATCAGGCTAACAGAAGTAAGCCAGAAAGAAAAAGAGAAATACCAGCTGGTCTCACTGATAGGTGGGATACAGGGAACACAAACGAAAGGACAAGAAGTTTAAACTAGCAAACTGACAGCAGAACTAAAGCATCCAGCAAGGGAGGGGGAGGGAGGGGAAAATCAGGGGGTAGATGAGGACAGAGATTAAGCTGATGGTTCACAGAGATTAAGCTGATGGTAGCAGGAGAACCTCAGGGTAGACAACAGTGTAAAAAGCATATTATGTGATCAATTAAAAAAAATTAAAACGACATGATGGGGGGGGGGGAATAAAAGAAATAGTAAACACAATGAACGTGACCAAAACAAGCATGTGAAAGTCCAGCTTGAAACCTGTTAGCTGGGAATTTTCTGTTAAAGGGAAGATGCCATCATTATAACAACAAAAGTTGAACTGACTAGCAAAGGGCTGAGATTGCTGCTGCTGATCAGCCTGAAAAGGAAGAGAAGAGCATAGAACTCTCTCTGGGGGCCTTGTGAGGTCATTTTCCCTGGTCCAGGGAGTGTACGGGTGTCCAGGTCTGGAGCCACAAACGTCCTTAGAGCACAGGGACCTTCGTCCACAGATGCAGCCAGAGCCAGCCCACCTGCTAGAGCCCTCTTACAGCTAGGGGTTCACTCTGCTTTGGGCTGAGGGCTGCCTCCCAGGAGAACTGGGAGAAGGAACAAGGGCCCGGACCTCAGCATCACTTGAAATTCTGTGCTAGGCCTGGGCCTTGTTTGAAATCTCATGTTGCCAGGGGCTAGCTGTCCTGCTCGGGCAGGTCCTGACTTGGAGCCTCTGTTTCCTCATCTATTGAATGGGAAGAAGGGCTTCGTCCACCCACCTCAGAATTACTGTTAGGCCGAGGTGAGTTTGTGCCTGTCCTGGGCCGGCCCCCGCTGGGCAGTGACTGGGTCTCATGTTTGTCTGCAGTCTCCAGGAGCTCAGAGTCTGGGCGAAGAAGCTGCAGCCTGGCGGGGGCAGCAACCTGCTGCAAGCCCTGAAGAAGGCCTTCACTGTGAGGGGGCTGGATTCACTGGTGGCCGTGCTGGGAAGCTGGTGGGTCTCCTTGCACAAGCCGGAGACAGTGCTTGAGGGGCACACCAGGGCCAAATGGTTGCCTGTGACAAGCCATCCAGCAGCCCCTTCCCACACGTGCGAGGGTAGTGTTGGGGATGTTGGGGGGAGGGGGTGGCCCACCTGGTGCCCTCAGTCCTGCCTCTTCCGCAGGTGGCTCGGGACATGGGTTGTTAGATCCGGAAGATGTCCCCTAGGGTTCACCACTTGGCTCCAGGGTGTCCTCAGCCTGACTGGGCCTGCAGTTCCCCCTTCTCTCTCCTCATCTTCCCCACAGCCCCGACCAGCCTTCTGAAATCCTGTCTGACTACAGCCAGCAGTCCATCGTGGGACGGCGTCTCTTCATCCACGTCATCACCTACAAATGCCACAATCAGGTGCCCCTGGTAAGAGCCCGAGGTCTTTCAAGCCTTGCCTTGAACTGGCCACAGTGAGTGGGACCAGACTTTGGGGTCCATGCTTAGATGGCCCCCCCAAACTGTCATCAGAACATGGTTCTCCTTATATCGCGTGGTCCCTACACCTGAGGCTCCGTCTGTTAAGAAAGGGACGTCAGGTGGTTGAGGAGGAAGCTGGCTAGTGCATCTGTGCTCCCAGTGAGAGCTGCCTTGTCACACCCCCACAGGCTGTCCTGAAGAACCTCGCAGAAGCTCTGGGGGGCTCCTACCACTGCTACAGCCCAGAGATGGAGGTAAGGCCCCCTCCAAGGCAGCCCCGCTCCTGCCCACCAGGCTCCCTGGGGAGCTGGTCCAGAACGGGCCACGCCGTGCATGTACTTGCTTCTGCTGCTCCCTCCAGCAAAACAGGTTTACACAAATCAAATCAGGTTTAGATGAATAGGTGGGAAGGACAGGAACTGGGAGCCATGGCCTTTTGGCCAGCATGTGTGAGGAGTTGATTAATTGCCTGTGCAACTTTTGAAAGCCTAGTGGGCAGAGATCCTGAAGCTCTAGCCTGTTGCCATCAAGAGGTTCCAGGCCACCTCTGCTCCCACCCAAGTGCTAAGGCTGAAATAGCTGCCTCCAGCCTGATTCCTAGCTGGACCTCTGCTGCTTGCTGCCAGAGCCAGCAATGATCATTTCTGAGTGTGTAATCAATTCTGCCCCAGACCATTCTTTAGTGTATTGAATAACAACACCACGCACCCCAGGTCCACAATGGGGGTTACAATTAGCAAGCCATTTGACAATTGTGCATCCAAGGCCGTATCTTGTCTTTTGGCTACTAATATTCCTAAGTGCATGAGTGTTTGTGTCTCACAAGTATGTCCAAGTGCCATAAAGTCTGACATTTCACACCAAAGCATGAAGGTTAGAAACATATTCCTTGGTCATCAGCCCTTTTTTTTTTTTTTCTTCCTTTTTCTTAAGAAAAAAAAAAATATATATATATATATTTTACATGTTGTCTACCTGAGATTCTCCCACCCCCCATCACCCATGAACCAACATCTTGATCTCTTGTGCCCATCCATCCCCCGATTATACCCCTCTCCCCCTCTCTTGTTTTATGCTTCAGCTCTTCAGTTTTAATTTCTCTTGTCCGTTTGTTTGCTTATTTTCCTTTTGTCCCTCATATAAGTGAGACCATGCAGTATCTCTCTCTCTCTCTCTCTGGCTTATTTCTGCTAACATGATTCCTTCTAGCTCCATCCATGTTGCTGCGAATGACATGTTTGTCTTCTTTGATTGATGAATAAGATTCCATTGTGTACATAGACCACAGCTTTCTGACCCATTGGTCTGTTTTGGGGCATTTGGGTTGTTTCCATATCCTGGCTATTGTAAATAGCACTGCAATAAATATTTGAGTACAGGTGTCCTTTTGAATTAGTGTTTTTGTATCCTTTGGGTAGATTCCCAGGAGTGGAATTG
Source organism: Uropsilus gracilis (assembly GCA_004024945.1). Classification (NCBI taxonomy): domain Eukaryota; kingdom Metazoa; phylum Chordata; class Mammalia; order Eulipotyphla; family Talpidae; genus Uropsilus; species Uropsilus gracilis. Next base: position 10,113 of record PVHY01018236.1, read on the forward strand.
CTGGATCCAATGGTAGCTCCATTTTCAGTTGTTTGAGAGGGGTTATCAGCATTTATTTATTTATTTATTCAGTCATTTATTTATTTATTTATTTATTTATTATTTGTTTGTTTGTTTGTTTATTTATTTATTTATTTATTTATTTATTTATTTATTTATTTAAGACTAGGTGTCGCTATTTTTGCCTGTGGAACCGCAGGCTCTCGTTGCCCGGGGTACCACGGACTCAAGCCATCCCCAGCCTCAGCTTCCCAGGTAGCTGGGATTACAGGCGTGTGCCACCACGCCCAGCTGTTTTTTTTGGAACCAGGTCTCACTACGGGCCCCAGGCGGTACTCGAACCGCGATCCCTGGCCCCGGCCGCTTCATAGGCTGAAGCTTACAAGCACGAGCCACCGTGCCCGGCTCAGCCTTTATTTTTACCCCATTGCCCAGACTCTGTTCATAGAGGTGACTGGCTGCAGGACCTAAGATGCAGAAACCGACTGGTTTAAGAAATATTTTATCTGAAAAGCCCACAGCTCATCTCTTGTTTTCTGCTATTAATGGAGATATGAATATACCAAATTCCTGTCTTCTTTAAGCAGGATAAAATAATGATGTAAGCATGACTGAAAAATTGCAGCTGACTCCATTTGGAAGGCAAAAGAGAGTGGTGGGGATTGTGGTGAATTATAGAGGACGTCCCATCTAAAGATCTACCTCTGCTTAGCTCTACTACCGGAATGTGGCTCTTGGATTGGGAATCCACTGTTGCCAGGTCTTCTCCTTTTTCTTCTACCCTAAATACCTTATTTTTCTTTACAAAAGTTCAGAAATTTGGACTTTTTGGTGTGATTTCTTTACATTTTTTAAGTTGAGGTGAAGTTCACATGAAGTTAAACCACTTTAAAGTGAATAATGCAGTGTTATTTAGTAGGTTCATAATGTTGCACAACCACCTCCTTTATCTTTTCATCACAGTTTCATCACCCCAAAAGGAAACCCTGTACCCATATGCTGTAACTCCCTATTTCTCCTTCCCTGCACCTCTGGAAACTACAACATGTGTCCTCTATCAGGATTTGTTTATTTTGGATATTTTCTATAAATTGAATCACACGCCTTTCATATGTATATTCTTTCAATTAGCATAGTATTTCCAGGGTTCATCTTTGTTGTAGCAGGTATCAGAACTTCATTCTTTTTCATGATCAAATAATATTCCACTCTTCAGGTATCTGTGTGTGTATTGCATTCTGTTTATCATTCATCACTTGCTGAACCTTCAATCTGTTTCCACTTTTTAGCTAGAGTTTATAAAGCTGCCACAAATATTTGTGCACAGATACCTAAGTCTCTTTTTCCATTATTTTTTGCTTGTTTGTTTTAACTTTCATTTCCTTTTATTTCATGTTGAGCTTACTCCCTTTTATTTCATGTTGAGCTTATCAGGTTTTTTTATTTATTTTTATTTTTTTCAGTTTTCTTGTGGGGTATCTTTTTCTTCTGTGAAGCCTCCTCTTCTGGTTTAGGAACAATCTGCTCTTTTTCAGTGAGGATCATCTCCACGTGGCAGTGAGAGCTCATGGTTGGGTTAATCCAGCCACGAGTTCTGCAAGTACTGCGATGCATCTTCAGGGCTTTTTTTACCTATGTGCTTAGTGACCAGAGAATCTACATCTTAGCCCTTAAATTCAGCATTGCTTGCTGTTTTCAAGCATGCACAGTAACAACTCAGCCCTCTTTTTGTGCCACCGACCCTGTGTCCAACCCCATTGTTTAGCCTGTGCACACCTACCAGCACCACCACTGCAGTGAAGGAATGACACACACTCCTTCTGTTGAGTGACATCCTTCAGTCACTTAGTGGCTTTTCAGATATGCCTGCCCTGGGTGGGCTGGGCAGCTTCATGAGTATTCTTAAAATGAATCTGAAGATTTGAACCTCTTGATTTACATGATTCTGTAGGGTTTTCTGGGTCAAGTGAGTAACAAATCATTTTCAGAGATCACTAACACCGCTTATGGGAAGAGGACCTTTTTTCATTATTTTGGGCTTATAACAAGGAGTGGAAATGCTGGATCATATGGTAACTCTGTGTCTAATATTTTGAGGGATGGTGTGATTTAACCTCTTGGAACTTCAGATTTTCAGCTTGGAAATGTGGGCGAGGGGAGGCTGGGCTCGATCAGGGCTCCCTAAATAATTCTGTGTAGGAGTTACTTTTTAGTGTGTTGAACTCACAGAGGAGGCCGCCTGCCATCCTGGAACTGCCTGGGTGTTTCTGCAGAGGTCACATCATTGTACAAATGGAACAAGGAGCCTTGGTAGGCTCCATCCTGCACATGTTCCCTGGCTGACAACCTCTAGTGGAAATGGCGCGACACTGAGTGTTAGGAATTGGTGTGATTGCTGGTTCTTTCACCTTAGCCACTCAGCAGTCAAGGGATTTCTGGATGGCTAATTGTTCCTACCATCCCCAGATCTCTACCAGCCAGGAGGTGGAGGAGCTACTGGCAGAAATCCAGGAGGCCCAGAGCCTCATGGGTCATGTCCGTGCCCTGAGCTACAGCACTGACTGTGAGGAGCTAACTGGCATGATGAAGGAGGTAAAAGCAAAGATTCTGGAACTTTCTCCCACAGGCACTCCATCAGCTGGCCTTCATCCCTTAGCTGTACCATCCCGAGCCCCACCCTACCCTAAAAGTAAACCCGGCAAAACCCCATTCTCCACTGTACCCCCAAACTCTGCTGGCTGGGCTAGGCACAGCCCTCACTGTGCCCAAAGGATCTTGTAGATCTTCTCAGAAAGGCCAGTAGGTGCCTGTCACTGCTTCCACCCTTCTCCCAATTTAGAAAGATGAAAACCTCAACCACTTGGGAGGGACCATCTCATAGATGGTCTTTCCCACCTACACCTCACCTCGCTGAGGGTAAACATCCCTGCTTGGTGATGTGGTCGATTTAGCACCAGCAAAGTAACCTTAGATGCCTGGAAGCTCTGTGCTTTTGGGACACATGAAAAACTCAGCTGTGGACAGTAGAGAACTGAAAATGCCTTTACAGCATCACCAGAGAAGACAGGGAGGAAAATCACTCCACATTTTGACTCGTCTGGATGTATTAAAAGAAACAACACCTACACACTAAAATCTTAGGTTTTTTAGATACGTTCCTCTCCTCTACTCATTATCTTTCAATAATTGCCATAATTGTTAGTGGCATGATGATTCTCATATGCTCTTTTTTGTCTTTTTGAAACAAGATATAATTGACATATAACATGGTGTAAGTTTGAGCTGTGCATGGTATTGGTTTGATACATTTATATACATGGCAATTAAGATTAAATTGTCACATTAATTTATACCCTGATCACATAATTATCATTTCTCTTTTGTACAGAGAATGACTAAGATTTAGACTTTTTCTTTGAAGTCCCTATATTGTGCATCTTTATCACAAATGTTCATTATAGAATCAACATTTAATACCCTAAATGCCTTATTTTCTTTACAATGACAATCTGAGGTAAGTATCTCATTACCCCCATTTTACAGATGAGGAAACTGAAGGTAAGAAGTAAAATAACAGGTTTAGCCTTAGTAATTTGTCCAGATCACCAAGACAGAAAACAATTGAGTTTTAATTGAACTAAAACCTTACCAAGTGTTTCCCAAAACTAAATACATGTCCTACTTGTGGTTTGCAAGATGATTCTAAGTTGACATGAGGATTGATAATCTTCACATGCTGTGTATTGTAAACTAACTGATGGTGATAGAGGCAGATCTTTCTGAAATTAAGTACAGAAAATAGAGTCAAATCAAATTATAATTTAAAAATACTGATGTTACATACTTGATTGCTTAAACATTAAGTAAATTTAAGTAAAAATTATTAAAAGAATAACAAATAAGATTAAATAAAAGATTTTTTTAAAGTAAAATTAAAAGACAAGAGGTTCTCAGGTATATTAGCATTCCTAAAGCTGTTTCTCAGATGCCCAAAGTTTAGAATCTGCTAGCCTGTGTTCTCCTGTGTGAATGGTGTCAACCTTCTTAGAACCTCAAGTTTTCAGTTTGGAGGCTTGTCTAGATCAGGCCTCCCTAAATGACTTGCAGTAGGAGCTACTATTTAATTCCTCAAAGCCCTATGTTGTGAGCTCATGGAGGGGCCCCGTCACCTCGGGATCTCAGTGCTGATCTGACTGGTCAGGGTGGGGCAGGAGGATGGACAAGTGGGTGAGGAGTGGAGATGCTGAGGAGACCCCCGCCCTTTCCCCTGGAAATTCCAGAAACTGCTAGAAAAGGGATTGGACTGGTGGGAGGAAAAGACAGAACAGCCTTAATTGACCAAGTAACAGCTTCAGATGCTTCATGGGGAAACTGGGTGGATGTGGGGAGACTGAGGGCTTTATCTCTAAAAGATGATGATACAACAAGGGTTTTTCATTTAATTTAGATTTCTACACCATTTGCAAAAGGGTTAATCACAAGTCTCTTGCCTAAACCCCCAAAACATGATGCTCCCCTCACAATCGAGTTCCCGAGCTTGGACAAGACTTCTGCGGAGTGGCTGAAGATGAATGGCCTCAGAGGTAAATCCCCGGAGTGCTCAGGTGCAGACCAGGTGGTTGGCTCAAAGGCACGAGCCTCGGAAAATCAAAAAGGGCCTCAAACCCCACTGTTTATTTTCACAGCCAAGAAGTTAAACCTCTATCAGGTTCTGGCACCCAATGCCTTCTCTCCTGTGGAGGAATTTGTACCTATTCTCCAGAAAACGGTGTCATCAACTATCCACGAGGTAGTCCAGAACTGGGATTCCTCCAGCACTGTGGGGGTGGGGGGGTCCCTGTGGCATTTTCTTTCTTCAGTATACAAAAAAAAGTTTTAAGGGAGCCCCCTAAGACTGGAGCAAAGGCTCCAGAACTCTCTGTCTCTCAGCTCTTCTGCTCTAGCTGCTAGTTTCCAAAAATCTGAAAATGAAATTTGAGACATGGGGCAAAAGGGAAACTCCTGGCATAGCTACCTCCTCCACAACAGTTCTTTACCCCACTCAGAACATGCTCGCTGTCTGCACCCATGCTGGATCTTAGGGGAAAACTCTCTTCAATGGTATCCCCAAGATCCAGTTCAAGTACAAGGTCAGTGAGTGTTTTCTGGAAGCAGAGTGGGCGGTAGGAGGGTGTGGGGGAAGGAGGGAAGGATCAATGGGTGGGTGAATGATGGATGCATGAGTGGGTGGAAATGAGAACAGGTAGAAGGGTGGATGACAGGATAGAATAAAAACAGATAAAAGGATGAAAACTAAAAGCTAGATGGAAGGCTGGAGAAATGTAAGCAAGGAATAGTAAGTGGATAGACTAGTAGAAAGGTGGAAGAAAGACAGGGAAGAGAGATGGAGTAGGGAATGGTTAATTCTAACAATGGCTGGATGGATGGATGCCTAGAAATAGGACTCAGTGGAGAATGAAAGAACAAGAGCAAAATCAGGTTGCAGAGTCTCCATAAGGGCTGGGCACTCACGCCTAAGAACCTAAGGCCGGTGAGCTCCAAGGTCTTAAACCCCACCCCCCCACCCCACCCCCACCTTCCTTGCAATAAAGACTGCGGCTCCAAGAGCCTCCCAGGGAGGTAGCCCGCATTGCTGCCAGGCATACTCACATGGGGTCCTAGGGGCCCTCTGGTCCAGTCCTAGTGATGACCCTGGATGGGGGGGAGGAGAGGGGGGCAGTAATCTGGCCCCAGATTTGTCCAGAATTGTTACCCTCCCAGTTATCCGCCCAGGATTGTAAACTTAAAATTTCTCCCCACTTTTGCTTCTGCTCACCTGCTCCCCCTCCTGGCCATGTCTGAGTGCAGAAGGCAATGGTGCAATTTGAGTGGCATGATGGGACCATGAAAAATATTCACGTGGATGTACCCTTCCTCTTCGAGTACCAGGTCAGTGATGGGTCCAGTCAGTTAGAATAAGGGATACAGGAAGGGCGGTGGGAGAACACCTGACTCATGTCCCTTCTATAAACAGACTGTTGCTACCACAACCCCTTCTGGAACTTTCTCTACACTCTCCCCAGGTAGAGACCTAGATACCTCAGACAAGCCTATGATTCTTGGGGCAAGAGATACCCCATTCAATGCAATGAAATACTTTGACTCTTCCCTTCCTGGTCTTGTGGCAGACTCATCCCTGATTTAGGGAATGTTTATACTGCCTGGATACACTAAATAGATATTCTGCCTTGACACATCATTCCCTAGAGTCTAACTGGGGTGACCCCTCTCCCTTAAGCCCCTCTGTCAGCTATCCTCTGTATAATCACTCACTGGTGTGGTGCATGGGTTTGCAGAAACAGCTCAACAAAGTTATGCGGATGTATGAGAGGCGAATCGAGTGGCTCTCCTTGGCAAGCAGAAGAATCTGGGGCACTGTTTGTGAAAAAAGGTACCTACCCCCAGGACAGTGCTCTTGTCCTTCATAGGTCTGTTGTGTCACATAGCACTTACCATAAGCTTCTCAGCAATTCATGAATTCCTGGGTGGTGGCATCAGAAACCATCGCTTAGAAGGATCAGCAATTACTCAGCAGAACCCCTAGAGGAAAAAGTGGTCCTTGTCATCAGTATCAATAGTGTCATCTTGGTGGTGTTTGGGGTTCTTTCTGTTGCTCAGAAGCAACAGAGGCAATGCAAATTGGCTTCAAAATAAAACAGGGAAGTTTGATTAAAATAACTGAAAATTCTAGAATAAATTTGATAGCTACCTTCAGGTATAGCTTGTTCCAGGGGTTCAGTCATGTCAGGGAATCTATTTTCACCTCTTAGCTGTGCATGAACACACTCCTGGCTTTGTTTTCAGTCAGACTTTGCCCATGCAGCTGCCAGGATAGCCACCGGAATTCCCCAGCTTGCTTTCTACTGCCTCTGCACCCTCAGGGCATAGGCCCATCCCATGGGCTATTTGCTGTGTCCAGAAGGGCATGAGGTTCTGATTGTCCAGGGTCAAAAAGCCACTCTTAAAGCTTGAGGTATAGTCAATTCACCCACAACTTGAATGCAATGACAGAAGCACAGATGTTCCCCAAAGGGAAAATCAGGGTGGTGTGGCCTGAGGAGGTAAGAGATATTAAGTAGGGAGGGAAAAATAGGTATCTGTTAAAGCCAGGCTAACATTTTTTTAGTGTGTTGCCACTTAAACTATTATACTATTATATCATTTTATTCTCAATGCAACCCCATAAGGAGTCTTATCATAAAGGGTTCATACCAAGGATCAGAGAGGTTTTGTGACTTGCCTAAGGCCACACAAAGTAGGACTTGAGTCAGGGTCCTCAGGTTCTAAATTCAGTTGATTTTCTTTGGCCACCTATGCATCTCAAGAGAGTGGAAATGAGAATATAAGACTTGAAATAGTAAACAAAGGCCAAATGGGGCTAAAGATCTTACAACAGGAAGAAGAAACAAAAACACCTCAGCATTCCCAAAGGCCCAGGTGGACCTACTTCTCCGTCCAACTTGCCTTATTCCTGTTTTCCCTTCAGAGACCCCCCACCCATAGTAATGGTGACTGCTGGTGCTTTCAAACTTGGAAAAGTGTGGAAATCATTCCATGCAGGCCCTGTCCCTTAAGCCACCCCCACCAAGATAGGAGAGGAGTTCCCCACCTCCCCCTACCCTCAGTCTACTGCTGTAAACTGACCTCCGTTGACCTCAAACCACAAGGAAGATTTTGGCCAGAGTTGAATTTGGCATGCAAAATTTCCCTGGAAAAACCTTTAAAGAGTAAAATGGAACAAAATAAACATTATCTGAGAGATTTGGTTCTTCTCTTAAAGCTTGTGTTTCTTTATAGGGTGATTATACTGCTTGATATCTCTGCAACCAATTCCATGTACATTATTCATATCCAGCACTCCCTGCGACTTCTGCTGGAGGAGCAATTGTCCAACAAGGACTGTTTCAACATCATCGCGTACGACCCCAGGCAGTGGGTGACGAGGGGAGGTCTTTTGTGTTTGGAGGTCATGGCTGGGTGCAGGTTGCTGGCAGGCAGTGGGTTGACAAGATGTCTCAAGCACCCAGCTGCCTAGGATGGCCCTTGCTTATCTAATTTGAATGATCTTGTTTGGGATACTGAATAATTAAATGGTTGCTGGACAGTCCCACTGGGGCGAAGGTGATAAGCAGTCCCCAAACACACTGCTTGATCAGCCAGGATAAAGTAATTCAGTCCATTGGCCCATTTGGCTTCCAAACTGATAAACAGAAGAGAAGAGAAAGAAGGGCCCCCAAGCATGTCCCAGCCGTCATTCCCAGCTCAGTTCTAACAAGTCACATTATGTCAGGCATTTAGGATTCCAATTAAAAATGTAATTACATATACCTATATGTAATTTTAAAATATGCATATGTAAAACTATATATAACTATATATTTAAATCCTATATAAAACTATAATTATAACCATAATATAGATTTCAGTTTGTGTATTTTATATTTACATTTAAAATAGAAATACACTTTATATATTTTGCATTTTAGATTTAAAATGTAAATAGTTTATATATAAATTATATTTACCTATAAGTTGTAATTTTTATATATAACTACATATTTAAATTACATAGAACATGTGTAACTATTTATAACATATATATTATAATGTATAATTATATGTAATTTAAATATATGGCTGTATATAATTTAAATGCATGTAATTATACATTTTTTAGTTGCATACTATCTTAATGACAGGGAAGAGGAAAATGGACCCCACTTAAGTATACATTTTGGCACAACTGCATATCAAATGGGAAACATTCTAAACCTAATAAGTCAGCAATGAAAACTATGTGTTATCCTATTTTAGAGCCTAAGTTTATCTTAATCAGTTGTATAGATAAAAGTGCTAAAGGAAACATCTTAGACAATAATTTCGCTCATTCAACAGATTTTCCTTGAAAGCAGTCACATACCAGTCACTATGGTAGAAACTAGTAGCGTAGAAATTAATGCATATAACATCTTTCCTGTATGAACATATGGCCCAGCTGTGGGAGACGGGTATGTCAAGAAATAAGTGTTGTCTGTAGAAATAGATCAGAATTGGGGACCATCAGGGGTCAGCTCCTTCAGGCTTAGTCCATTCTACCCTGGAGGGAGGTCAGGAAATTGCTATAGAAGAAGTGACCCTTTTTACCTTGAACACAGGTATGGTGGAAGAAAGGAAGGGCAGTCCAGGAGCAAGGAACAACATGTGCAAAGGCACAGAGGCATGAAGTAGTATAGAACTTTGGGGGGATCGTCAGTTTAGTGCAGATTTGGGGTGAGATGGGGTAGATTGTACACAACTGAAAAAACTAAAAATGGAGGATTTCTGTAAACCTCACTCTGGAGTTTTTAACTAGAGAACACATGGGCATTGAAGGATTTTAAACAAGGTAATTATATGATTAGGGTTGCATCTTGAGATGTTCAAGCAAGAGTGTGAAGGGGTATAACCCTGGAGGGAAGGAGACCATTGGATTCGACCACAATCTGCAGTCATGAGGCATTCCAGCCAGGAAATAAGCATTCCAGTTATATCACTGAGAGCAAGGGAGGGCTCTTGCCATCACCTGCAGACAGGAAAAGGGATGAGGAAAGAGAACCCAGAGAGCACTTGGGAGGCACTGACCTCCAGAGTGTGGATAGAAGACAGGATCCACTAAAGGACCAGACAGGGAGGCTGGGAAGCTGGGGAGGAATGATGTCGGGAGGACAGGGTGGAGGGACTTGAAAAGGAACAGAGTTAGGTTCTGCAGAAACAGTGAAGGAAGTGGAAGAATGAATTTGGACTAGAACTCACTGATATAACATGTTTTTGCAGTTCACTGTGACAATATTGAAAAGATGAATCATGCCCAGTGCTGGTGATGATGTTGCCTGTGCCATCCTAACACAGGGGATGTAGTCAAAATGTTGTCCTTCTACTCACCCTTACCAGCCTAGGAAGCCCAACAAGCTGAGACACAAACCTGCCTCAGAACAAGCCCTCTCTCCTCCCTGCCAGGTTTGGAAGCACAATTGAAAGCTGGAGCCCAGAGCTGGTCGACGTGAGCCATAGCAGCTTACAAAGTGCCTGGCGGTAGGTAGCAGCACCTACCTGTGTCTCAGGGTGACTTCTCTGTATCCCCATTTTCTCTGTCCCTTCTCAAACAGGAAGTAGTATTCTAGAGTCCCTGGCCTCTAGCAGACATGGGCATGAATGGGAAACAACTGTTACCCATCCCCTGCACCCCCTCTGAGGCTTCATAGCAGCCTTACTCAGCTTGGGCCTCCCTGCCTCCAGGTGGGCCTTGACCCTGCGGTGTCACGGCAGCAGGAATGTCCTCGGCGCCCTACAGAAGGCGGTGGAAGTGGACTTCAAGGACAAAGATAAGCACCAATCGCAGGGCATCTACCTCTTCACCGGGGGCATCCCAGACCAGAACATGGTGAGTCAACCATATCCTGGTGTCACTACACTTTCCAACCCCACCCCGCCCCAGGTGCATGCCTGGCAACTGGCTTCTCCAGCACGGATTTTCAAACCAGGGTATCACAAACTATCACAAACAAACACAGGGTATTACAGGGCAGAGTAAGGGGCACCCAGAACCCCCAAACCTGCCCGTTCTAAACAGGCTCTGCCATCTGCCACCTCAAGACAAAACATGCTCTAGTGTGTGCGACTTTTAATGGAAGGGCCGGGCGCAGTGTCACATGCCTTTAATCGCAGCCTAGGAAGCAAGGCCGAGACTAGAAATCTCTTGAGTTCACGGGTTCTAGACCCGCCCAGGGCAACATAGCGAGACCTCATCTCAAAAAATAGCTGGGCATGGTGGCGCATGCCTGTAATCCCAGTACTGGGAGACTGAGGCTGGGGGTCACTTAAGTCCATGGTACCCTGGGCAATGTGAGTCCACAGTTCTCTGGGCAACATAGCAAGACCTAGTCTCAAAAAAAAAAGGAAAGGAACTTTAATACGATTGTTGTGCAACCGTGAGAAGAGAAGGGGAAGAATAATGGTATCCAAATCAAACACCCAAAGTTACACCTCTCCTCATGGGTAAGTGCCCAGTCAATCAGGGTTGACCCGAATCAGGGCCACTTAGGCCCCAAAATCTGCCACAGACTATGGCACTTTCTGGTGGGGACTCAGGAAAGGGGCAGAAGGGCTCGGCATGTCTGGGATGAAAGGAGCAAAGCAAACTCAGCATAAAGACCGCCATTGCTAACTTCCCACGGTCACTCAACCTCATCTATTTCAAGCACCTCCTTCCGTGTCCCTCAGGCCCTGGTTCTCAGCCAGGGCTGAAAAGCAAACCCATCTTCCTCATGTCTTGCTGCTCCAGGTGCCTCCTGCAGGTCTCCTTCTCCTCACCTCTTCCAGCCTCCTCGCTAGCTTCTCCCCCTTACTGCGCCCCTGTATCACCCTTCCGTGGCTCGGGCAGGGAACCTGGAACTTTCTCTTTCCTTGGGAGCATAATGAGCTGAAGCTCATCTTTGGATCTTGTTAAAAAACAGATCATGGGGTGAGGGGGCTCCCCTAGAGTTTGCATTTTTTTTTGTTTGTTTGTTTGTTTGTTTGTTTGTTTGAGACTAGTCTTGCTATTTTTTCCCGTGGAACCTCAGGCTCTCGTTGCCCGGGGTACCACAGACTCAAGCAATTCCCAGCCTCAGTTTCCCAGGTAGCTGGGATTACAGGCGTGCGCCACCACACCCAGCTATGTTTTTGGAACTAGGTCTCGCTACGGGCCCCAGGTGGGACTCGAACCGCGATCCCTAGCCCCGGCCGCTAGAGTTTGCATTTCTAACAAGTTCCCTGGAGATACCTGGGCTACAGTCACACTTGATGTCACAGGGCCCCAGGGTCCAGCTCCTCCATCAGACCCTAATAAGGGCATAGGAGAGAGTGACCAGGCCCGTTCTTCCTGGCCACTGTGCCATGAACTAGACCAAGGGCAGAGTGGGCCCTTTAAAAAGTGGGGGATGAGGCTGAACTGAACCCACAACTAAGGACCCTCCCACCTTCTCTCCCTCTCAGCCCACACTCAGTGCCTACGTGGCTGAGGCCTGCGGGGGCTGCGACCTCCAGCTGAACGTGTGCCTCTTCTACGTGGGTGAGCCACAGATGGACATGGAGCCACCAGCCCGCTACGCCAGCCGCACGGACACGGCCGCTGCCTACAGGGAGATGACCCACGCTTCTGGTGGCCGCTTCCACTGGTTTGGAGACACAGGTGTGTGAGCCTTGGCCAGGCCTTCTCTTCCTCCTTTCTTTCCAGACCACAGTCTTGGTACTCACATGGCCCCTGTGGGTAGATGATTCTAGAACAGCAGAGTGTAAAAGTCACTACTGGTTTGGATGTGGGTGGTGGTGCACAATAGGGGGCATGTACTTATTGCCACTCTCAACGGGCTGCTTCAAAAATGATGAAAATGCTCAGTGTTGTGCTGTGAATGGTGACCACGATTTTTTTTTTAAGTAAAAAGGAAAGAAAAGTGAAGATACTAAGGATATTTTACAAGCTCAGAGCTGGAGGGGATCCTAAAGTCCCCCTAGGTCAGTGTTTTGCAGAAGGTGATTAACATGGCAGGGGGTTGGCGAGAAGTTGTGTGTTGAACAAGGAGCAACATGGCTTTTATTGTGACAGTGTTTGGGATCAGGTTGTGCTACCCCAAAATATGCTGCTTTGGCTTCAGAATTACTTTGACCCTAGAGAAACAGCCAGTGCTGGGAGTTCTCTGCTGCCCACCCCTATTTGCCTCAAAGCAGGAAGATTTCCTTTCTGACTGCATCTCCCTCTCCTAAGCCTCGAAGGGAGGTTGGTTCTTCAACGGTAGAGAAAAAGCTAGACTCTCATCAGTCCAGCTGAGGGAAATCTACACTACAAACCTCCCTAAAACAACCCTCATCGCCTACTAATTCCCCCATAGATCTACCTTCCCTAATCACCTTTTCTTTCCGTTGTCCTGTTACTTCTCTACAGATGTATAGTTCTTTGCTAAAATGCTATTTAAGCTCTGCGCCTCTTACCCTGAGCCACTCTCTCACAGCTGCCTATATTAATACCTGTGTTTGTTTTTCTCTTGCTAATCTGTCCTTTCTCTGTTTAATTTCCAAAGCCTCAGCTGGGGAACCCAAGAGGATAGAGGAAAATATTTTTTCCTCTCCTAAGTAGTTCTATGCTCACTGAGCACTTCATTTTTTTTCAGTGCTAACTTTCCATTATCAGCAGCAACATTAATTTTCTTTTTGAATGTACTTTTCAGGATGTTAATTAGACTTATTGTGGTGACGATTTCACAAGATATAACATGTCAAAACATCATGCTGTACATCTGAAACGAATGTAATGTTATATGTCACTAGCTCAACTTTTAAAACACACATATACTTTTTAAGTAAGTGAAAGCAAATTGGTTAAAAATAAATATTGAGTTGCCAGTGACTTCGAGATAAGGCGAAATTGTGCCAATGACATAAGAACGATGGAGGTTTAGGACGCACATTCTAACCCCTGATCTGCATGTGACGGAAGGACCCCAGAGACAGCAGAGGCCTGTGGTTACAGAACCAGTGGTATCACTGGGCCTGGAACTTTGCAGCCCTGTCCCCCAGCTCTTCCCATAACAAGCACTGTCATAAATATTTAAGCTATTATTGGGGATTGTGACTAATAAAAGCAAATACTTATAGAGCAGCTATTATGTGTCCCACATGGTTCTGAACATTTTACATTATGATTCATTCCTCACAACTCTATGGGGAGATTATGATGAGCCCCATTTTACAAGTTAAGAAAAAGCTAAGACAGAACCTCGCAGCACCTCAGCAGCTGGGGGAGGGGAGGAGCCCCCGGCCTTCAGGCATGCTACAGAGGTATCGCCCCGTCTTCCTAGTTATCATGCTTCCATCCCTCTCATCCCTCTCAATGAGTCACCGACATCACCACAGTCATTGGTCACTTGAAATCCTACCAAGTGGGGGTCTATAGTCAGGGGAACAGCAGACTTTATTTCCATCCCACTCCTCATGAGGCGAGGGCGCTTGCCTTGGGGCTGGGTTCAAGGCCAGCTGCACCTCTCTGGTGGAGCCCTCAGTGGGTCTGACATTCCCTCCACTATGCACAGTGTGTGGACCCACCCTGCCCCTGCGGCTGCTCCCCACCCCACACCCTCCTGTCCGTAGAGAGGACCCGCATCCACTTCCCTCCCCCACGCTCACAAGGCAACTGTTTCTAGGCATTTACGAAAGCGATGACATCAGTGCCATCACTGCTGAGCTGGAAAAGGCTCTCAACTACTCCCAGAAGGTAGGGCCTGTGCGGGGCGGAAGTGCCGGTGCGGGGTGGAAGTGCTGGTGCGGGGCGGACGATCACGGTCATTTTTTGTTGGTGTGTGGGTTGTCCTCCGAAGCAATGAAAACGGAAATAAAGGAAGGGACAGGCATGCATTTAGGGAGGCATTGAGCAGACTTGCAGCTGGTTGAATGGTGGGGTGGGGAGGAGAACTCGCAGCGCATCTCCCAAGGGTACTACTGGGGGCCTAGTGACAGTGGTGGGGGGTGGGGTGCAGGGAAGGTGGACCTAGGACAAAAAGTGAGTATATGGAGCCTGTGAGATCATGCCTGGGGGTCCCCAGCTGGTAAGTGGGAAAAACAAGGGCTCCCTGGGAGTGGACAGAGAACATGTAGGGGGTCATGGTCAACCGGAGCTAAGGGAGGAACCTAGGAGGTCCTGACTTATTAAATTGCCACTACTTGCAGGCAGCTCACCCATTCCCCTAAATCCCCCACCCACAACAGTGTGAGCTCCCAGGAGGGGAGGGCCACACCACCCCAATATCCCTCCTTGTCTACCAGGTCAGCGGTAGCTTTTCCAGATGTGCCTTAGCTTTACTCCCTTAAAGGGCCCCTCTTTTTTTTTTTAGACTAGGTCTCACTATTTTTGCCTGGGGAACTGCAGGCTCATGTTGTCTGGAGTACCACAGACTCAAGCAACCCCCAGCCTCAACTTCCCAGGTAGCTGGGATTACAGGCACATGCCTCCATGCCCAGATATTTTTTTTGGAGCTAGGTCTCGCTGTGTTGCCCCAGGCAGGACTCAAACCGCAATCCTGGTCCCTGCCATGGCTTCCTAGGCTGCTGCTTATAGGCATGCGCCACCGTGCCCAAAAGGGCCCCTCTTTTCTACCCTTCTCAGGCCCACATCAGTCCTATTTCCTCACCTGGTCAGCTTAATCATGGGGCATTAAAGGGCAATAATGGCTTGCCAGAGGCTGTGTGTTAGAACCAGTCAGGACTCAAACGCTGGGATGAAGAACACCTCATTCCACTCCTATCTGTCTTCAGAACACTGAAGATGGAAATGGCACGATTAGACCTCCGGTGGGCAGCAGTGTTGCCATTTCTCCAATATTTACCCTAAGAGACCTTCCCTAGGAGATTACAGCAAGCTAATAAGTGAATCCCCTGCCCACAAGTATCCCGGAATTAATGTTTTACCTAATCTGATTTTGCCTGAGTCACTTTTTTCCTTTGAAACCTTTATAAGGACTTGTGGGAGTCATTACAATTTACTGGACGATGCGTACTTTCAATCGGCCCCAGTCTCTGTGGTTGTGTCCATCTCTCTCGTCTGTCCTCTCTTGTACTCTACGTTCAGCTCTCAACAGTGGCTTAGTCCACCTGTCCTAGGAGGTTCTTTCTAGTCTGTGGTGTCTTCCAGAGCTTTGATTGGCATCAGTTAGAGAACCTTTCAGGCAGTTGACATATGCGTTGGCAAAGGAGCCAGGTTTACACCACTCTTCCGCCAGCATCCCAAGCCAGCCCTGGCATACTGGCAATGTGTGGTGCCAGTTCCACTTGGGAAAAAGCATTGACTTTGACCCATGTTAGCCGTGTGGAGTTGGGCAAGGCCCTTTAACCCGAGGATCAGGGCCTTCCTTGTCTGCAAAGTGGAGATGAGACTGCACTTGCCCCACTGGCAGAGTTGGCATGTTTGATTGACATAAGAGCTTGAGATTCCTCTCAGTCCCTAGGATTAGCTATCCCAGTGCCTGTATTATTATTACTATTATTATTATTGCTATTATTATTATTATTATTATTATTTTATTAATAGGATTGATTGACCCTTGGTATTCTCAGATCTAGGTATTCTAGAGACCGAAAGACAAATCCAAGGGCCCCAGTACACCCATCTCTCCTGCTGTGTGTATGTGTGTGTGTTGTGTGTGTGTGTGCATGTGCCTGGCTAGAAGCACACAATGGCTGGGTATGTTAACCTTCCTGATCCCCATTGCAGTGTGCCTTACTAGTGTCCTCCCTGAAGAACCAGTCTGGAAAAGAACGAGAAAATGCAACAGTCGAGAAAGAAAAGCCGAAGATACCCAAGCAAAGAAGTCAACCCAAAAGAGCCTACCCTCCCAGCCCTGCAGCCCCCTCGCTGACCAGAATGGTTCGACCCCCTCCCTAATACACACAGAGGACTTTGTTTCTATGGTGTCTCCTGGTCTTTCCTAGTCTTGAGATGGCCAAGGCCAGGCCCCCAGGTCACGGGGCGTCCAGGGGTGGGGGCAGGGTCCTCCATGGTGAGTGTCCTGTGTTACCTCAGGAGACCTGCTTTTCAGCTCTGGGGCACCTGATCTCTGGGGCCTTGTTCTCCACCCACCTTGGTCTGGTGGGCCCCGCTTTGCCCCCAGCCTGTGTCAAGGACTCTATGGAAGTGGGACTTACCTTGGCTGTATGGCAGGAGGGCTTAGTCTGGAGGATCTCAGAGGCAGAGGTGTTAGGGGAGAAAGATGTCTAATGAACTTCAGCTCCCCAAGGTTTAGCAGGCACCTAAGAAGAGCAAGGGGGTTCTGTACCTACAAGGGGTTATCCCCATCATGGCCTGTCAAGTCTTCCCTGCATAATAGGGTAATCAGACAGGGCTTCTAGAGGTGTGATTGGGGGAAGATTCCAGACCCCACTGTCCTTGTGAATGAGATCTGTGAGCTCCTCAACATCTCACTCTGACAAGCCCTGTGGACATAGCACATTCTTAGTGTGACTTACTCCTATTTCTGGAAGATTACATATAACCACTGACCTTGTCCAAAGAACTCTACCAGGTTTCAGGAGGCAGCCCAGAACATTGCTGTGTCCTGTCTTCCCAAATTCCGAGGTGACACTCGGGCATCTCAGATCTGCCTCTTGGCCTGAGCTGATTCGTGAAGGAAGCATAGGGGCTCACCAAGGCCTAGAGTGACCACCTGAAAACCAGCTGCGTTGGTGAGGGTGACCTGGAATGGCCACTCACCCAGAGTCTCAGCTGGTTCGGGGACCTGGGTGACTTTACCTATTGCTACATTCCAGTTGTGCACAGTAACGAAAGAACTCCTTTAAGACGGAGGTACCCAAGAAGGCACAGATGTCACCAAATCCTCTAGCAGTCCTAGCATGCCTTCTTTCCCTCCCGCCTCTCTCTCTCTCTCTCTCTCTCTCTCTCTCTCTCTCTCTCTCTCTCTCTCTCTCTCTCTCCCCAGTCACCTCTGAATGTACTGCAGGAGAGGAACAAACACATCTTAGGCCCCGCCCCTCAAGGACTCCTAATTGATAGACTGAGGCTGGGGTAACCGGGCTCAGCCCACCACAGAGGACAGGCCATTGATAGGAAAGTCCACTTCTTTTCTAGAGCATGAACGATGACCCTGGCAGAGAGGGGAGTCCCTCCTTGAAGAGCTTGACATGGCGTCCACTCAATGGCAAAGCAGGTGCCCCACCAGGTAAGCTTTGGCCACGGTCAGACCCTGGGGCAGGAATGGGCGGGCAACAATGGAAGTCACTAACATCGGCCCTTCTGCTAGATAGGCTCTTTAAATCTTGTGGCAGCCGGGCCTTTGTAGAGTTCGTCTATCAGCTACCACTTTGACTGTGACCAGCCATCTGTATTTTTATGAAAGTGCTCAACCTCACAAAAATCTAAGATCACATATTTTATAATTACCATCAAAGACACAGCAGGAATGAGCCAGGTGTGGTGGCATGTGCCTGTAGTCCAAACACCGGGAGGCAAGAGGCCTGGGATTGCTTGAATTCGCCAGTTTGAGACTACCCCAGGCAACATAGCAAGACCTGGTCTTGAAAAAGCATCCAGGCACGGTGGTGGGTGCCTGTAATCCCAGCTACCTGGGAGGCTGAGGCTGGGGGTTGCTCGAGTCTGTGGGATTAGGACTACCCCGGACAACATAGCGAAACCTAGTCTCAAAAAAAAAAAAAAGAGCAGAATGATTCCAAGTGGAATTCTGGAGTCACAAGACCCGTGTGTCACTGTCCTAGCTGACGCTGAGTCCCACTTGCCTCATCTGTCCATGGGGAGTCTGTGAGGGCTAAGGAGACGGGGCACAGAAAGCACTTACTCCAGTCAGCTGACAAAATGTCCTCTAGTTGCTGCCCAGCCAGTGAAAGAAGGGGCTGCAGGACAGAGGAGGAAGACCAAACCCAGGGAAGCAAAGACATCTCTCGCCCTGTTTTATACAGAGACGGGAAACAATGTGGGTAAGTTGGAAGCTCCATGCATGAATGGCTGACTGTCTTGGGCCTACGGGAACTGTAAGGTCAACAGGTCGTGTGGGAAAGACACCCTCTATCTGTCCCAGGACGTGAGCTGCAGCGCCTCCAGGCAGGCCTGACCGCAAACCACTGGACGCTCCCAGTCCAGAGAAATGAACATGCGCAGTCTTGACTTGGGTGAGAGAATGAGCCAACACTGAACCTGTCTGGAGACCCTTCACTCCATCCACTAGGGGCAGTGTCTTCATCTCCCAGCTGATGAGAAGGGAGTATCGTTCCCTCCTCAGGCCAAGCTGACTGAAGGCTGTGACAGTATAAGTCAGGAACAATTCATTGACATGTTAGAAGGGAGATCTCAAGAGTTCTCAGGATCTCAAGATTTCCCCTCATCTACCTAACAGCCACCCGTAGATGCAACAAATTGCATCTGAGAAATTGTACAATTCTTGGACTTGATGGATAGCAAAATTAACTAGGAAAAGGGAGTGGCAGGAGGGCAGGAAGAGAAGTGCACAAGATAACCGGCCCTGTTTCTCCAGGGTCGGTGTACAAGAAGTACCCTCAAGGAAGGAGAATAAGGAGGACTAGCTCTTCTATCGAGTTGCCCAAGAAGGATACAATCTGCTCCAGCCAAGAGGTATTAAGTTGTCTGCAACCAGCACATATCCCTTCCCAGACAATAATAATTCCTCCTCCCAGTTATTATCCAGAAGGATGGATATATTTGGAAGTGAAGACAAACCTATTTAGAAGGACCACCTATCCACTGGTACTTCCTAGCTTGATAACTTTGGGCAAGTCACTTAACTACACTCAACCTCAATGTCTTTGCTTATAAAATGAAGGCAATGATAAGCTCTCTTAGGGTTGATGGATAAAAGAAGTGTATTTTGCCGGGCACGGTGGCTCGTGCTTGTAAGCTTCAGCCTATGAAGCGGCCGGGGCCAGGGATCGCGGTTCGAGTCCCGCCTGGGGCC